>RJWH01008271.1:11993-32100 GCA_004363575.1 Solenodon paradoxus
AGGAGGAGGAGGAGGAGGAGGAGGAGGAGGAGGAGGAGGAGGAGGAGGAGGAGGAGGAGGAGGAGGAGGAGGAGGAGGAGGAGGAGGAGGAGGAGGAGGAGGAGGAGGAGGAGGAGGAGGAGGAGGAGGAGGAGGAGGAGGAGCAGGAGGAGCAGGAGGAGCAGGAGCAGCAGGAGCAGGAGGAGGAGGAGCAGGAGCAGAAGGAGGAGCAGGAGGAAGAACAGGAGAGAGGGAGTAGAAGAGACAGGCAGAGCCCCAAGGTAGGCTGAGAAGGATTCCCACAGATGGGTTTTGGGGACCCTCTGGTGACATGTTCAGCCCCGCAGCCCACAGCACAGCCCAGGCTCGTACGCAGGACGCAGCCTCACTCTCTCACCCTGGAAGCCCAGGCCCCTGGGAACATCCTGGAAAGCGCTTCACTCCCTGCTGAGCCCAGGGCCCAGCCCCATTGTGAGTGGGGCCCTGTGGGTGCCAGCACACCCCGTGGTCTCTCTCCTGTCCACTCTTCAGGCTGTCCCCGCCCCGGTCATGACACCGCACGGCCACGGTCTCCCCGTCAGTGAGGGTCCAGGACCCGGAGGCCCAGGGCTGGCGTCTGTGGCCCGTGGTGCCTGTGCAAGGAGTGATCCCAGGCTGGAACCTGACAGCCACATCTGAAATGATGCTTCCAGCAAATGAATCTAAAATAAACACTGCGGAGCGGCCCCATTTCCTGCCCTGCTCCCCGGCGCAGCCCGATTCACAGAGGATCTTGTCGGTTATAAATTGCAGCCTGCGTTTCTCATATCAAAATGCACAGCTCATGATATTTAACTCTAAAGAAATATATCCTCCGGCAATGAGTACAGTCAGAAATTACTCACTGAATTTAACCAAGGAGAGAGCCGAGCCACAGAGAAGCCCGCGTCAGCCCACAAATGTGGACGATGACCGCCATTTATTAGCATGTCTCCTTGTGGGGTGTCTGACCTTGCTTCAGCAGCTTTTTTGGGAGCCCCTCTCCTCTTTTCCAAAAGCAGCCCTAGTTGGTGTCGCAAATACAACCCCGGCTGCCATTCCCCAGATGTTCTCTTCAACCTGGAGCAGGGAGAGAAAAGTGGGGGGCCGCTTCCCCGATTCCCCCTGCGGACCTGTGCAGATTCAGGTCACTGACACATTCCCCAGTTCATAAATGGAAATGAAAGCGATTTAATTGTGAGGGGCGAGGCTTCTGGCAGAGCCCGGACTCGCTCGGGAGGACTGCATATTGGAGAGGGGAATTGGGGGGCCTGTACCTGGCAGGCATGACCAAATTAAATCCATCCATTCCTGCCAGGAAGTCTGCAGTGCCCGCTGCGCCCTGGGCCCGGGCAGGTGGGGCGGCAGAGAGGGAAGGACAGAGGTGGCCTTGGCGTCGGGAGGTGGCAGCCACGCCCAGGGCTGGGGGAGCAACCCGGTTGGGAGAAACTGGCCGGCTAGAGAGGTGCCCGGGTGGAGAGGAGGCTCCTCTGCCACTACCCTCGCTCACCTGTGCAGGCGTGTCTAGGGGCACCTGTCTCCGGGCGCCTGTCTCCAGGTGCTTATTCCAGGTGCAAAATTCCAGGTGCAAATCTCCAGGTGCTTAATCCAGGTGGGTGTCTCCAGGTGCAAGGTCCCAAGCATGTGTCTCCAGGATTGAGTCTCCAGGTGCACAGTGCTGGGTGCCTGTCTGCAGGTGTGTGTATGAGGAGAGGCAGCCCGCAGAGGCCTGGGCACCTGGCTGGGCCCAAAGGGCCCTCATCTTCACAGCCCGCATGGGCCACACCACTCTCCCCGTGTCCCCAGAGCACAGCCGACGGCACCCGCAGGCTGGACCACGCGCCCAGCAGCCACAGCGGCTAAGGATGCGGTCCTACCTCCTGCCTCCGACCTGAGCTGCTCCAAGGGCAAGACCACTTCCCTTCCGTGCTCAGCGTCTTCACCTCAGGGGCGAGCGCTTCTCACGGGAAGTGAAGCAGTCCCTGAAATCACAAGGATAGCACAGGGGTCCCCAGACCCTAACACCCAGACACCAGACTGCAGCAGAAACCCCGGTCGCTCTCGATACACGGACGCCGAAAAGCAGTGAGGGGAGAAGATGAAACAATGAATAAAATGAGGTCACGTTTTGGATGAGCCTAGTCACACAGATTTCCTTCTGATTTCACTCCCCGAAAGGACAAAAGGCCTGAAGTCAGAGGGCGGCTGCCTGTGGGTTTGTCGGCACCTGCGTTGTTACCTGAATGCTTCTCCTGAGATGCACAAGTGCGTGGGAGCCGGAGGCTGCTGGCAGCATCTCCCTCAGCACCTGCTCGTGGTATTTCACACGCGCCCCCTCCCCGCAAAGGGGAAGGGTCCACATTCTGGCTGCCGGGCCCTCCCTCCAGCCCGCAAAGTTCTCTCGCTTCCATCTGACACTGTGGTACTTGATCCAGGGACGTTTTCTCCTGAGACGGTAGGACTTTGTCTGCCACCTGCCCCAGAGTCCCCACCACCATGCTGCCCATTGATCCTGATTCTCAGCCGGCGGCCGCCCATCGTCTGTCTGTCAGCCCCGCGGCTCCGCTGGGCACCCTACAGGCCGTGCTGGCGGCACGTGGGAGGCAGCTGAGCTGGACATAAACCAGCTCTGTCCCTTCCCGGGGTGGAGAGCCACTCCTGGTTTCCCTTCCCCTCTCAGATTCTGGGTGGTTGTGACGCACTGCTTGGTGACCTCGTCCCTGTGTCCTGCCATTCCTGAGGTGTCTGACTTGTGGGGAAGATGAGAATCAGATGACTGTCCGGCCACCAGCCCCCGACAGCAGCAGCGGCCTGTCCCCTGGTGGAGCGGACCTAGGTCAGGGGTCACCTGCATGCCCGCTGGCGCGGTGGAGGACACAGTCTCCACGGGGCGCACGTGTCCAAAATGCTTCCACTGTCTCCAAATCCGGTAACGGACCCAAACCGGCCGCTTCCTGGCAGGGTGTCTGCGGACATCTGCAGAGGGCAGAGGGCTCGCCCAGGGCGGTGCTCGGCCGCACCTGCCCTGAACGCCCGCCAGCCGTTGTCCCCGCAGCCCCGCGGGGTGCTCCGCGTCCCGCGAGTGGACCGCAGCGCGCCACCGTCTCTGCGTTTCCTCCCACGTCCGCTGACCGCCCCTTCTCCCGCGGGGGCTGACCCAGCGGAGCCACGCTCGCCCTGCCTATCTCCTGGCCTTGCCACCCCTCCGCCCTCGCCATACCCTCGCCACCACAGTTGCGCCCACCTGGCCATGCCCTGGCGGCACCAGTCACTCCGGCCACGCCTTCGCCACGCCCCTCGCCAGCCCTAGTCACGCCCTCGCCACGCCCCATGGTCGCGCCCTAACCACGCCCCTCGCCAACCCTGGTCACGCCCTCGCCACGCCCCTTCGCCAGTCCTGGCCACGCCCCTGGCCTGCCCCACACTCACCACGTGGCCTTAAGAGGCTTTTGGTTATTTTTGTATCATTTTTAAAGTATCTAAAAATAAACCCGCACAGAACAGACCTCAGGGCTGTCTGCCCGCAGGCTTAGTGGTCACCCATGGGCCTCCTGTAACTTTTTCCACACACACGTTACACGCACACTCACACACACGCGCTGCTCCTCCCTCAGGCCTGCCCTTCTCCCCTCGTCCGGGGCGCCCCTCTCCATCCCCTGTCCTCCCGGAGAGCTGCCCCTCGTCCCATCCGTCTCGGGTGCCGGTGTCAGGCACGGTCAGTGACTCTGAGGCCGCAGACACCCAGGACCCTGCGCTCCCCGTGGGCTCCAGGCTCTGCCTGTCGCGTGGGGTCTGGGGACGAGGCCCCTGCGGCTCCTCCTCATGGACGCCCACGCCTGCCCCACCCGCACTGCCCTCAAGGCGGTTTCTGGGCGCCACCCCCGCACCCCGCTAGCGCGGCACGAGGACCCTGCGGCCCAGCCGCTGTCCTCCTGACCCCCCAGTCCGCCTTGGCCCTCTGGGTCTCTGCCCACCCAAGCCACGACAGCCAGTGGGACCTTCGTGGTGTGACCGCTCTGCCCCGCCTGCAGGGAGCAGCTGTCCTGTGCACTGGAGGATGGTGGCGCCCCTGGGGAGGCCGCCTCCAGTCCTGGCAAGAAGGGTCCTGGAAGCTGGCCCAGGGTCCGTGCCTGTGGCCCTCTGAGGCTGCCCCCCGGAGCTGCAGAGCCTCCAGCATCACCGGGGCATGGGCATGGGCAGAGGGCCGCACGCTGTCCCCAGCACTCGTGTGGCTCTGCATGGCCGCCAGCTGCCTCACTCGGAGGAGGGCCATGCTGAGGCTACAGCGCCGGAACCCTCCCGCCTCCCTGCGCTGGGCAGGCTCCTCTCCACGCAGTCGGAGCAGTCGTCCACCACCACAAGGGCACCTGCAGCGCTGCCGCCGGTGTCCTCTAGACTGGCCTGCGGGCGGGCTGAGCATGAACGGTTGCCGGTGCGGGCACCTCACCACCGGGCAGCCCGGCGCCCGTGTGACCCAGGCGAGCTGCACAGTGGCGGGCACCGGAGCGCACGTGTGCTCCAGGAGGTGGCCTGACCCCTGGGTGGGCGTGCGCACCCCATTCTGAGGTCTCCATCAAGGTCCCAAAGCCCTGAACCCCCACCCCTGGGCTCTTTAACCCGCCACTTAGGGCCTGAGCCTCTGCTCTGCCCTTCAGAGGAACTTTCTCAATGGTAAAGTGAGGGCCTCTCCAGATGAGGTCTTGTGCCCACGCCCTCAGCGTCCCCGGCAGCGTTTCCAGCACCTGCACTGTCAGCGCCCTCTCCCGGGGTCCCGGGGGAAGACCCTCACCACCTGGAGCCGTGCTCCCAGAGGGAGTCGCAGGAGATAGGGACTCACCCCGCTCCCTGGCCCCACACACTGCCAAGGTTAAGGTTTGTCTTAGATAAGATGGTGTAATAAACTGATTTCTTTATCATCCCCAAGGCAGCTAATAAATTCTGCAGAAGGAGGACAGCCTTGAAATTGGAGAGGCTAGAAGGCACAGAGGCTCTCGGAGGAATACGGGAACAGTGCTCATGCAAATCAGCACCTCCGATTTAAGTACAGCATTAGCATATCGTGCCAATATCCTTGGGTACCATCACCAGTGGGAGAAACATAAGCTGGCAGAAGGCCCTTCCCTGGACCAGCGGGGATTCAGGAGGCAGAAGACAGGCCCATCTCACCCTGCGCCCCTCCAGCACCCCCACCCAAGCCCCTAGGGCCCTGTCCCAAAGCCACCAATCATGGCAGGCTGCTGGGGCGGAAGCCAGGCCATTGGCCTCCCCCTCTGGAAGCTCCAGAGAAGCCGCAGGCAACTTGTTGGGCTGGCTGCCACCCCACCCTGGGCCTTGGGTGAGGGACACCAGTCGGCTGTCCTGGGACCCCAACCACGGCCTCCTCCCAGAGCCCAGCTCACTTCTGGGGAGTTCTCTCCTCCAGGAATCTGCAGACACCAGGTGTGCCCTGGGGGTGTGACAGGGGCAGAGGGTCCCCAAACCCTGGGCGGAGAGTCCCCAAGACAGTAGTGGAGTCTGTGATTGTCAACCACACCCTGTCTCCTCTGTGAAGGGGAGGGGATCCCAGGAAGAACCCAGCCACATCACCCCCATCCTGCTACCCTCAAGACTGACCCAGAGGAGAAAACAGGTGCAGGTGACCCTGAGTGCGTGGACACGGAAGTCCCCATGCTCTTCCCCCCATGCTCCCACAGGTTCTGCCAAGGGCCTTGCACACAGGAGGCACTGGGTCTTTAATGTGATTATTAGATGAACATGACATGGTGATTTTCAGGCTCCGTAGGAGCAGCCCTGCGGGTCTCTGCTTCCTCTGTCATCTGCAGCTCATGGGAGCTGGTCGCTACCAGACAGGTGGCAGAGGAGCCGGCCGAGCACCCCTGCACGCGACGAGGATGACGCACTGTGGACTGGCTTCCCTGCCAATGCAACGAGAGAGCTGAGTCCCTTCAATGGGGTAGCCCTGGACAGGACACCTCTGTGCCTCTGTGGAGCCCATACCAGCGCCTAGAGAGCAGGACTCAGGGACAGGGCAGGATGCTCGTGTCCTGCAGGGTGTTGGGAGAAGAGAAGAGGCATGTGGGACGTGGGCCCCTGGGAGAGGGACCCCTGCTGGCCCTCCCAGGTGCCACGACCACCATAGCAGGCGCCCGGTAATGACCCATGAATCAAACCAAGAACTCGGCATGGTGCTAATGACACAGTCTGGAGGAAGCCCACCTTGCTAGTCTCATATTTGCGGAGGCGCTGGGTGGGAGCAGATGGAGGAGTGAAATATGTGTGGATTCCAACCGCCATCTGGTCAGGATTGATGGTCCATCTGAAGGCGGGTGTTATTCTTCTCCAGTGCCATGAAAGCCGGGTTATTTCTCTCCGGGCACCATTTCTGGCTTTGGGGGAAGGTCTTCCCCATCACCAGGGCACCCATGGGTCCCTCCACTTCCTCCCGAGGTCACCCTTCTCTCTGCAGCAGCCTTGTAGGATGCTGTCGCAACCACTTGACATCAGCTACCCCCGTCACATTCAAAGCCAGAAGCTTCCCAAAGATTCCGGCATGCAGGCTACACTCGACAGAGTGCCTGCCACGTTGATCCCCGACTTTTCACTTTAAATTGTATTGGGGGAGAAAAAGTCTTCTCAGTGTGCAGGTCTCTGGCTCCCTAGCTCAGACAGTGGCCAGGCAATGACACGAACGGAGTCCTGGCTTCCGTCCCCAAGTTCGCGGGGCTTCCCGAGCATGTGTGTGCAAGGGGGGCGTCAGCAACAAAATTCTCTGCACCATCTGTCAGCGGCAGAGACGCTAAGCTCACCCGAGCAGGGAAGGGGCGTGCTGTGCTTCAGAAGTGAGGCAAGTGTAAGGAGCACATTCGTTTTCCTAACTGTGGAGGAAACGTGATTTCCGATGGAGTCCACGTAAAACTCTGTCGCTGCACACAGTGATGGACGTGGTGGCTCCATCGCCAGGCCTGTCTGAGAGGCCGGCACACCGGACAGCCGAGGCCCTGACTGACCAGTGGGGCTACCGAGGACATGGCCCAGGACGCGGCCACAGCTCAGGCTGAGCTCGGGCTGGCATCCAGGCCACAGCACTGTTACTGCTGCCTTTTCATTGTAAAATGCACAGAACATAGCATCTAGCGCTTTAACCTCTCCCAGAGGCATTTGCAGGACAGACAGCACCTTGGCAGGACTGCCACCTCCACCGTCCCAGCTGACACCTCTTCCCACCAGGCACTAAGGCCCACCCCTCCCAGGCCCAGGTCCCATTGTCTACTCTGTGAACTTGACTTCGTGGTCCTCCGTGAACTTGACTCCTGTGTCCTCTGTGAATTTGACTCCCATGTCCTCCATGAACTTGACTCCCGTGTCCTTTGTGAACTTGACTCCATGGTCCTCTGTGAACTTGACTCCCATGTCCTCTGTGAACTTGACTCCGTGGTCCTCTGTGAACTTGACTCCCATGTCCTCTGTGAACTTGACTCCCGTGTCCTCTGTGAATTTGACCATGTCCTCCATGAACTTGACTCCCGTGTCCTCTGTGAACTTGACTCCATGGTCCTCTGTGAACTTGACTCCGTGGTCCTCTGTGAACTTGACTCCATGTCCTCTGTGAACTTGACTCCGTGGTCCTCTGTGAACTTGACTCCGTGTCCTCTGTGAACTTGACTCCGTGGTCCTCTGTGAACGTGAACTTGACTCCGTGGTCCTCTGTGAACACACCATATTCGACCTGCGTGCCTGGTTTATTTCACATACCATGATGTCCTCCCTGTGCCTGCCGGTGTCACAAAGAAAGGTCTTTGTGAGACTGAAAATGCTCCATTGTCAGATAGGAAACTTGTTTATCCATCAAGGATGCTCGAGCTCCACCTGTGCCCACTGTGATCAGCACTGCTGCTGAATGTGAACATGGCTGCTTTCAGTTCTTTCGGGCGCGTCCTCGGAAGTGGGGTCCCCACGACAGTCAGGCCTGTGTCTTTCTTTTTGAGAAACTACCCTGCTGTTCTCCACGGCAGCTGCCCCCTTTAGCAACCCCAGCAGCCGTGCACAAGGGCTCCACATTCCCAGGCTCGGGGGTCTAGGACTCCGGGGAGCAGAGAAGAATTGGGGCGATGCTCCGGGAAGGCCCCAGTAGCTGGGAGGGTGAGAGGAGACCGAGAGATCACTTGCATTGCAGGCTGCGGACACAGCAGGGACAGCATGGGGGCCCTGCCCTTCCCAAACTCACCCGCCGTGGCCAGGCTCTGAGTGCATTCCTCAGAGGCTCCTGCCCTGCTGGTCTGTGGCCACACGCCGTCTCCCATCCTGGTCCTTTACAGCGGGGACCCTCCAACACCAGCCAGCTGCTCCCTCCCTGGGCCACTCTGCTGGCCCGGCACCTGGCAGGGCAGGGAGCTGCCCTAGCACGTGTGTGCCACCCCCTGCGTGGGCAGCAGGGTGGCTGTGGTAAGTGCGGGCCTGCTGTGGGCCCGGGGCTGCACTCAGAGCGCACAGAGCATGTCTCAAACGTTCCAGTGACCTGGAGCGGGCTCCATGCCACCAGCCTGATCAGAATTTGTTCTCTTTTCAGCTACATCCATCCCCTGTGTCCAGGCCACAGTGCCCAGCAATGCACGGGTTGTATCTCATGGACTAATTGGCAGGAGCAGCTGGCTGGCCGGGGCTGCTGGAAGCTGAGTCTGGCCCAGCCTCCTCCTCACCTTCTGCTCCGTGCCAGCCCGCGGAGCCGCCGTCACGGCAGATTCCGAGTGCCCGTGCTCCTGGGCCTCGTGGTCGAGCAGACAGCTTTCCCAGCACGCCGACCTGGGTCGGCGGACACGCGCCCCGGACAGGATGTGAGCTGGAGGCCTGGCATGGGGAAGGGCCATGGGAGGTGGGAGGTCATCCCAGAGGCCTGGGCAGGCCACGCCCCTTCTCATCTCCTAAGAGGAGGCAGTGACCCCCATCTGTGGACAACCGGGTGGCCAGTCCTGCTGGGCCCAGTTCTGGGAGGGCAGGTGTCCAGGGCTGCAGGCTGGCTGCCCTCTGCCAGGATCTGGGTTCAGCTTTAATCAGAGGTTATTGATGATCGGAGAGGGTTTCTGTCACCTGCCAGTTAGCAGGAAGGGGACGCCTGCCCATGCTGGCCACTGCAGGCTCCAATGGAACTCACAGCTGCCGGTCCCCGCCAGGGCCTGCTCCCCCGAGAGTTGGCCTGGATGGCTGGGCAGAGGGCTGCTGGCTGCGCCTGTAGGCAGACGCTAAAGGAGAGGGGCTGTGGGCTGGGTGGGTGCAGCCCGAGCGTGGCATGACCCAGGCGGGGGCACCAAGGCAGCTTCCAGCCAGTGGACATCAAGTGGGGTGCACAGCCCTCAGCTCCCCTGCCCCTAGAGCCCACAACCCTGACCCATTGCCTGCAGCCCTTACCCCAGTGCTTGCAGGAATGAGGGGCGACATGCTGAGTGCCCTGCCTAAGCTCACTACCAGGGGAAGAATAGGTAAAGTGCGGTCTCTCTCTTTAGTTTAGCCGGCGCCCCCACCTCGCTCTCCACTGCCTGTAGACCGCCTCCCGGGGCCCAGAGGCCCCACAGATGGACAGCAGTGGCGGGGAGCAGACTGGGAACCGGGGTGGCCAGAGCTTTGGACCCTCCCCCCATGTGCCCTGAGCTCCACTGGCCTCCTGCAGGGCTGATGCCCAGGCCGACACAGCCGGCGTCCCTGGGAGGCGAGTGTGCTCGTGCAGCCTCAGGGGACATTCCATGCAGAAGCGCCCAAGGGTCACCTGGGCGAGCCCTCCACACACAGGCATCCTGGGTCTGCTGCTCCTCCTGAGTCCAAGCAGAGGCCCGCCTGCCCACGAGGAGCTTGGAGTCCAATGCCCAGGGCCTCCGCCTGCTTCCAGGGTGCGTCTACACCCCGGAAAGTGGTTCCACACTCTGGAAAGGGAGTCTACACTCCAGAAACAAGCAGAGTCTCAGGCTCTGGAGGAGATTCGTTTTACCAGACGCCAGTACTGTCTCTGTGACCGTGTGTCTCTCCAGGGTCCCGCTCTCCGGGACACTCTGGCTGTGCCCTGGCCCAGGTCTGGGAAGCTGGCCACGTGCCTGGGCACCAGGTCCGGCCTCACCGCACCTGACCGTGGACACGGGCTCTCCAGGATGCACCGTCTCCTGGGCCCGGCTCAGCCGCTCCGAGTGACAAGGCCATATCAATTGGTTTTTAATGTCTTGTAATGGGGCTTGAAAAGAACACAGCCTGTTTTTATTTCCCTTTCGGGTGCGGGGCCCCATCACTGGTGCCGGCAGAGGGGCCAGAGGGAGCCCAGCGGCCCCTGACGCCGCCACAGAGGCTGGCCCCACGCCTGCCCCGCCGGCCACCTACCCAGCGCTCGGTCGGTCAGTCCGCACTGCTGTCTCGGGAGCGGAGGAGTTTTTAATGGGGACGGAGTTTCCATTAGGGATGGTGACGGGGCCCTGGAGGCGATGTGGAGATGGAGGGGGCGGGGACGGGGGTGCATGGATGGGGGTGTGGGGCCTGGGGGGTGAGCGGAAGGAGGGGTAGAGGGGGCGGGGGCGGGGGCAGCACGTGACTGTGCTCGGCCCCACTGACCGCTCCGACGGTGACAAGGAGGTCCAAGGTGTGTGCTTCAGCTGAGCACAACATGCTTTAAAAACAAAGACCGTGGCTGCCTGTCACCCTTGCGCTCCCACCCTGCACCCACCAGTTCCTGACCCAGCCCCCCACATCCGAGCCCCAGCCCTGATCTAGCACCGCCCCTGAGCCGCGTCCCCACAAGCCCGGGAGGCAGCAGGGCCAGTCCGTGTCCCAGTGCCCTCACCCGCCAGTTCTCCATCTGGGGAAACCACTGCCCGAAGGCCAGCTCCTATGTCACTCCTCTCACCAACCCCCTCGACTCGCAGGCAGAACTGGTGATCCCAAATGACCAGAGTGACCACGGGCCCCGGGTCCAAGCAGCCCGCTTACACTGACAGCCAGCCCCTCCTGGCCCAGCAGCTGGGCAGTCCCCAGTGCCCCGAGCCCAGCGCACGGGGTCCCGTCGCCCAGCGCAGGGCAGGCTGCAGGCGAGCGGAGTCCCGGGCAGCCAGCCGTCCCCAGGCCTGTACCGCCCGCTCCGCACTGGACGGCTGAAGCGCGGCTCCCTCCCGGCTCCTCCTCCCAGGCGCGGTCTGCAGACAGCGAGGGAGCGCCAATGAACAGACATGTGTCACCACGGTGTCACACAGCTGGTCACTGAGGCCACACAGGGTGACGGACGGACAGCACGAGTCAGGTTGCCTCACACACCAGCGGCTTCCCCGGGTGCAGAGAGCAATTTTCATACATTCCTTATGCTGTTTATCAGGGCCTGTTTCTATTCGCTGGTGGGCAGCAAAATCGCGGTGCAGCGTTCTCTCCCGGGAGGATGACTGTAGTCCCCCCACCACGAAGTAAAATGCTCTGGATAAACTCACGGTCAGACGCCTGTGAGGAGACACCAGCTTCAGCCCCGCACGAACTGCGTTGCCTGCAGTCGGAGAGCTGAACGAATTCTCGGCTTGGCCTTTTCCTGGTCTGCCCTTTTCCGCCTTCACTCAGATTTCAACCTTCTTTGGAATTCCTGCTAACGGGGAAAGCGGCCTTGAGAGAATTCCTCCCTGGTGAAAACAGCTCTCAGGCTCCGCAAGCCCGTGATGCCCGATTCGCACGGATCTCCAGGCGCCGCTGCTGGAAGCACCTCCCTTCTGAGAGGGGCCCCCAGGCCCGGGGAGGCGCAGGGCGGGCCGGGTCACAGGCGCAGGGCAGCTCCAGAAGGGTCTGCTGACCCGACCTGTGGCCCTCTGTCACCGCGCCTGGCTCAGCAGGTGCCAGGCCCACCCCCGCAAGCCCTGTTGTGTGTGATGAGCCTGGATCCCGAGGTTGGGGACAGAACCGAAACAAACCACGGGAGCCCCTGGGGGTTTCTGGGCCTCTGCGGAGCCCGGTGTCCTGACCCCACCTCCACGCAGGTGCAGATCACAGGCGGCCGCAGCTCCACCCCAGGGTCAACAGGTGTGGGGTCCAGGAGGGTGCAAGCTCTGGGAGAAGCCACCTCTCTCCCTGCAGGTTCGGGATCCCAGGCCAGCAGGCCTCTGCGGGGCGCGGCCGGGGAGGCAGGTGTGAGCGGCGGCCCGTGCAGAGAAAGGTGGGGTCCCCCGTGAGCCGTGCCCAGGCCAGCCAGGCAAGGGCAGAGCCCACACCCTCTCCAGGCAGCAGCACCCCTGCGCTGTGCCCACCGCACCCCCTCAGGTCCTGACCCCAAACCTGACTCGTGTGGACAGAGGACCAGACCAAGGAGGCCCAGGCGGAGAGCCACAGGGCCAGGCCGCAGGCCGGAGCAAGCGCTCTGGTCTCTGGCGTGTTGGGTTTTTGCTTCCAGGGGCTCATCTCCAGGTGACTTGGGATCCAGGCCAGTGGCACCCGTTCCTGGGTCAATGGAGGACGCAGAGCGGGGTGACCCCGTGCGCGGTCCCGGAGACGCGAGCCAGAAGGAAGGCGTTCGGCCTGAAAGCATTCGCCCATCTCAGAGGTGGCGACGCCCCGGCACCACGGAGGCCTGCAAATGACAGAAACACGTTTTTGGAGACATAATTTCCTCGACGATAATAAATAAAGATACTTAATCTAATACACATCTCCATCGGTCATAGAATTTCTCTGACTACAAATGTATTTATCAAGCTGTCAAAGCCGATGCTGCCAGTCACTTCAGCTCCCATCGACATAATTAAAAACGGCAGCTGCTCCTGGCAAAGACACCCTCACAAATGTGTTTTTTAATTTTGACTTTTCAGAAAGATCGTCCCGCTGATGAGCGTGTTTCCAGACCAAGGCGACACGGGTGCGTCTGAAGCGGGCATTTGGACCTCACTGCTGTGTCTCCTGCGGACCAGTTTTCCCACATAGATTCATCTCTTCCTACAAATCAGTTTGGATTATTCCGAAATTAACCTCAAACATAAATTTACACACTGGCACGTGCTGTTTCCGCCAAGGTTTCCCGTCATCGGTGGCGTTTTACCAGATACCGAAAGGGGCTCGAAGCTTTCCAGGCGACTGCGAGGCCTGGTCCGCGTCCTCACGAGGACACGGGTGCCCTCACTCTGTCGCCCTCACCAGTGATGGGTCCGTGGCAGCTTCCTCGGCCACACCGTCCCATCCTTCCCCACGAGTGCCGGGGTTTCTAACTCGGGCTTCTGCCTCTAAGCCTGTGGGGACAGCTTTGCAACGTCTCCGCAGTGTCGAACCCCGAGACAGGCCCCCTGCAGGATGCGTGGCAGGGTCCCCAGGTACGGTGAGTGTCCTGCAGCGGGCGCAGCGCTCCCGCTCCTGCAGCTGATACCACGATTGCAACTTGGTGGCCGGGGTCCGGCGTCATGACGTTCAAAGGATGGGCCAGAGAGGCACGCAAAGCGGAGGAACGTTCACTGGAGAAAGTACGGCAGACGCCCAGCACCCGGAGGGGAGAGCTGCTCCTGACCCAGGGGTCTGGGGCTTTTCCCTTCCAGTCACACACCTGTGTGTGTGTGCGTGTGTGTGTGTGTGTGTGTGTGTGTGTGGTCCCTTCTTATGCTAACAAGGTATCTGGAACTGCACGTCTGACTGGCCGTTTTCACTCAACTGCATAACTACTCCTTTGTCCTGGTCTCAGGGTCTTTATCTCTAGGGGTGGGTCTCCCTCAGGGACAGGCAGGCCTAGAGTTTCCGTCATTCCCTGGTCCCCTGCCCTGCCTGTGTGAGGCCCCTCTAACTCCTCTCACAGGCTAGGAGGGACAAGTCAGCCGCCCACCCCTGGGGCCCAGCCTGTCCCCCAGCCCCACTCCCGCCATGGCTCCTCGACACTGTGGCCGACCTTCCAGGCCCACTTCCCGGGGGCCCCGACGGCTATCGGCGCTGACGCTCCTCAATGCCAAGCCATGCCCAGAGCAACTCACTGCCCAGGGTCCCCACGTGACTGCCCTGCTGTCCACACCCATCGGCGCCGCTCAGGACACGTCCGCTCTCCAGGTGGGATTGCTGACACCCCGTCCACCACCGCTGAGCTCCGGGCCCCTGAGGGCACGAGGCAGCGTAGACCGGCCTGGGGCTCCGCCCCGAGTGGAAGGCGGCCGCCTGTCTAGGAAACGGTTGGTTCCCGTCCCGGAGGAGCGTGTGTCTCCTCTCCCCGAAAGGGTGGGTTTCTCTTCTGAAATGTCCGCTCTGTGAATGAACTCCTCGTCCAGCTCAGTCCACACCTATGCAGCGTCCCGAAGTCTGCACAGGGGCCCCAGGACCGCTCTCTGGGGAACAGTCACCCAGAATAAACCTGCCTGCTTCAGACCGGAGGAGCAGACGGCGGTGCTGCCCAGCACTGCTCACCTCCCATAGGTGGGCTGCTCACCCAGGAGAGGCCGCCTCCTGAGCCGCCAGGATGCGACGCGACCATGTTCTGGAAAGGGGAGAGCAGGCGCCGGCGGCGGCGGGACTGTGTGCAGAGATGAGCGTCCAGGGGCCTCCACGCTGGGGCCTGACCCCGAGCTGGAGCCCCGCTGGTGGGCGCGCAGGGGCTGGTGCTGGGCAGGACGCTCCTCCCGCACGGTGGCCGCTGCTCAGGTCCAGGGTGCCGAAGCTGCCCGACGTCCCAGGCCTCGCTCCGCGGCGTGTGGACAGCCGCCTGTGCCCTGTGTCCCCACCCTGTCTGTCTCTGGACACCTGGCCCCCGTCAGACCGGCAGGGCCTCGCTGTCAGTCATGCCTGTCTGACGACGGCTCCGAACCGCTGCAGTCTGGGGCGCGGGGTGACGTCAGGTCACGGACTCGGGGTGTAGGTAGGTGTGGACGCTCTGCCCGTCTCCCACAGACTCACCCGCAGGTCCCTGCAGAGGGCAGAGCAGGCAGGAAATGTCACAGAGGGGCAGGCGCTGCCCTGGACACCTCGCCTCCGAGTGCCCTGGAGTCTAGCGTCCCCGCCTTTGTCACACAGGCGTGACGTCCAGGGTGACCTGGGCTGTGTTCTAAGTGGCTCCATGGCCAGTCTCTGCTTTGACCCGTCCAGGCCGACTGCTCGTCAGTGAGCCCCTTGAAGGCCCTTGGGTGACCCCGAATATTCTGAAGTGGGGCTGCCGGCCTCAAGAGGCCCTGGGTCTGTCCTCGCGGTGCGGCAGCTCCGGGGGCCCCGTGGGTGCTGGGTTTTGTGACAGAAGGTGGGGAAAGGACAGCTGCCCCTTTGGGACGAGGCTACAAGCCACGAGTCCCCCTGCTAGGCCCCTCAGGTGCACTGGCTCACTCAGGACTCAGGAGGCCTGAGAGCCCAGTGACAGCCGTGACCCACCAGTTCCGACGAGCTGGGAGCCGCTGCCCGACCCACCCGCGAGGAGACCCCGGTGGCCGTGAGCTGAAGGGGCACCGAGGACAGAGGCCCCGCCTTCCACACCCACGTTCCCAGCCCAGACACGGGCTGACGGAGCCGTGCTGCCGAGGCTGCCAGACTGAGGCCCTTTGTCACCCGGGTCGTCGCTAATACTCCACCAGGTGTCCCACAAAATGCTCAGCGCCGCCGTCCGTCAGGGTCCACAGGGGGCCGGAGACGCACACCTGTGTCACGAGGCTAACACGGCCGCAGCCGAGCAGACTCTGCCTGCAGACAAGTGTCCCCACAGACGCGAAGCGGGGCGGGGGCTCTAACGGCCGCTCTCCCGGAAGGAAAGCTCAGAGCACCGATGCCCAAGGGATCGGGGTTCCTGGCCCGCGTTCCGAAACATCCGCGCTCGTCGTCGTGCCCGGGGACTTTCCGCTGTTCTCAAACAGGGCGCAGCTCTGTGCCGGAGGACCGGGCGCCGGCCAGTCCCGCCGGGCCACTCAGGCCCTCCGCAGGGCGCTGGTGCCGGGGGCTCAGCAGCCGCGCGGAGAAGACCCGACAGCGCAGAGACGGGAACACGCAGCCCCAGCCTCACACCCGCCGACGTGGCAACCACGGAGGGACCCAGACCTTGGCACTGCCTGTCTGTGGAGGGAGGCTCCAGGGCAGGGCGGGGTGGACAAACTCCTCTGGCTTCACTGTCAGGGGCTGGGCCAGGCGAGGCAGGGTCGGTCCCCGCAGCTGAGATCACGGGAAACACCTTCCACCTGCAGGAGACCCGCAGATGTCGCGCCTTCCCCGCCCTGAAGGGTCAAGCCCGGCCCCGCCGTCCTAAGGGCAGGCGTCCTCCCTCCTGCCCGCCGCCTTCTAGCGCCTCCCCGGTGGGAGGTCTCAGAGCCACTGCCTGCCCACCTGCCTGTCTACCCGCCTGACACCGCGCCCGCCAGAGACCCTAGCGGTGGGGCCTGTGGGGAAGGTGTGATCCCAGCAAGACCCTCTGCAGCGGCGTCCAGTCCCGCGCGAGAATGGAGCCCGGGACAGCCGTACCGCTCTGCTGTCCCCCTCCGTGTGCCCGGCCTGAGTCCTGCCTCCGCGGCCTTTCCCTGCGAAGGGCAGACACGTGGTCCTGAGAGCACTGCCCAGCACGCAGTGCGCCCTGTGTGCCCACCGTCCTCCCAGCCCTGCAGCAGGTGCCCCAGACCAGAGGGCCCATCTCCCTAAAAGCGGGGCTGCTTGATAAAGGCCACGCTGCCTGGGGACAAACACCCGGGGCTCCAGGACCTCACAGCGATGCACCCTCCGCCTGGCGCTCGGCCAGAACGCTCACCTGTCCTTGCCCTCGCCCTGGGCAGGTCTTTACCGTCCAGGTGGCGAGTCCACAGCCCAGGCCCGTGCGCCTGCAGGGGGCATCGGGCAGAGAGCGCACCGAGTTTTCTGGGTGTCTCCAGCCAGCGCTGTGCTGCCTGCAAGCTGGGGCTCGGGGTGCAGGAGACGGCCCAGAGGGTTTCAGGGCAGAAGCGCATCCTCAGGAGGACACGGACCGACCCCACAGCCATCCCTGCCACAGCGGCGGAGCAGGTCGAGCCCTTCCCGGAGGCGCCGAGTCCTGGAGAAACAGAGCCACCCAGCCCGTCATCCTGGCAATGACTCTACAGCAGGGCACGGGGTCGGGATGTGACTGAAGGGGGTCGGAGGCCAGAGGAGTACAGGCAGGGCCGGCCGGCCGGGCCGAGGGGCCACTCAGCAGGGCTGGATAAATAGTGCTCCCCTGCAGAGGGTCTTGTGACCGGACAGACGTCCCCACCTCCAGTGACAACTCACGACCACCCGGGGGCTGGCACGGGCCAAGCTGTCCGTGCCCCTCCCCTGAACCCTCACCTCCTGCAGCTCCTCGGCACCCCGCCCGCCCCCTCCGGCGCCCTCTCTTCCCCTTTTAGCCTCGCCCCGCCTGCAGCTGTCCCGGTGACACCCCAGGCTTCCCACGGGTGGCGGAGGACGTGTGTGACAGATGAGGTGTCTCGCAAATGCACGACGAGCACTACGACTCAGTCTCGTGGAGCCGACCCCGCCCACCCCAGCACCGGGCCCCTTCGCGGGCTCAGTCCTGCGTCCCACGGGCGCTGCGCTGTCCCAGGCGGGGACGTGGCCGTCGTTGCTGGACCTGAGCATCTCCTGCAGGAATTGAGGGCCCAGCACGAAGCAGGAGCAGGAGCCTCGCTGTGCTGGGCGTCAGAGCCAAGGCCCCTGAGTCCCTCCCAGTTCACGGGCTGGGTGGCAGGGCCGCACTGGCGGGGAGGGAGGAGGAGGGGACACCTGGCGGGGCCCAGCTCTGAGATGGCTGGGCAGGCGACCCGGTGGGGTGTGGGGAGGGAGAGGCCATCCAGGCTGACCGGGGCTCTGGCTTGGGCACCAGGGCTGGTGGACGCCAGGAGGCGGGCAGCAAGGGAGGTGACCAGCAGGGCGTCAGGAGGAGCGCTCGGTGGAGCAGGGGTCCCAGCTTCTGGAGCACCTGTCCGTCACCCAGGGGCGGCTAAGGGCCCAGCTCTCCGATGCCGGCCTCCCGTCCCGCCGCCGCCCCTGCCCGCTCACACGCGTGCACCTGCCCCACCCCGGGAGGGCGCAGAATGTCTGAAGACTCCAGTGGCACATTCAGCCCGGCGTGTGAGAGTGTGAGGCCAGACCCTGCGGGCAGAGACGCGGCCACACAGCGGGCCCTCGACAGGCCACTCCATAGGTCAGGGCTCTGCGTTAACGGGGCTCGCTCGGGGGACACCGAGGCACCGAACTATTAAGGACACAAAGACGCACAGTCACACGCAGACACACAGAGAAAGACACAGTCACACATAGACGCACACACTCACACACGAGGAGACAGACACACACAGACACACAGACGCACACACCCCCCCTCTGTCAACACCTTGCATTAACGAGGCGCGTGTCTCGCTCCGGTGAGGTAACTTTGCGTCCGTCCCTGTGAGCTGCGCCTGTCCTGCAGGGGGCTTTGCTCCCGGCTACGCACCCTGAGGGTCTCGGGAAGCCGGAACAGCAGGTCTGGCCGCCTCCGGGCCCGAGCATCATTGCGTGGAGGCCGCGCAGACCCCAGCCCCGCTGCCGCTCGCTGTCACAGTCTCCTGTCAGGTGCTTGTCCCACCTCTTACTCAAACCTTTAACCAGCGCTCTCTAGCTGGGACCTATCCTGATGCGGCGCCGAAGCTGTCGATTTGGACGCGGCCTTTGTCAGGTGAGTGCTTTGCAAATGTTCCCTCCCGGTTGCAGACTGCTCTCTCCGCCCCAGCAGAGTCCTGGCAAAGCAGAAGTTTTCATTTTAATGAAGTTCAGCTTCTCTTTTTTTAAGCCTTTTATGCAGCACGCACGCGTTAGCTGCTCTGTCTGAAAACTCATTACCGAACCCAAGGTCACTGAGATTTTCTCCTGGGCTAACTTCTGGGGTTTTATAGTTTGCATTTTACATGGAAGTCTATGATCTCCTTTGAGTTAATGCTTGTGATGGACGTAAGGTCAGCGTCTGGATTCATTTTTGGCCCTTGTGTTCTCCGGTGAATATCTTTGCAATCATTAATATTAATTACAAGGACGACAAAGAGACTGGAGAGTGTTTGACCTGGTGGAAATGGAGGCAGCACAGAACCCCACCTCGGAAGTCAGCTCGGGGGTAGAAGTGACGCCGAGGCTGGGAGAGGGGACGAGACCCAGGCGAGAAGGTGGCTGGTGGAGGGCCTGTGTGGCCTGGGAGCCCGGGACCCAGCGGCCGCAGCTTCGTCGGGAGGGAGCAGACCCTGCAGGCGGGTGGCGGGTCGCTGAGACGGGAGCAGGCAGGAGCCCGACGCTTCCGCCGTGCCGACCAGCACGCTGTCCCTGGCCACCAGCCCCCGGCCATCACTGTCCTCACGGTGCCCCAAACGGCAGGCGCCAGGCTGGCCCGAGGACCCCGGGCTCCAGGCCCCACGCAGCTCAAAGTGTATGTGACTCCAGGTCCTGATCCCTGGTGTCCATCTTTCCAAGGTCCTGGCCCCAAATCGTTCGTGAAACCCCAGTCCTGGGAATGAAGTTTGTCTGGACAGCGTGAAGCGAGAGGAGGTCCCGACCACTCAGGACAAGTGCCCTCATCGTTTTCTCTGGGCCCACGTGCCCCTGCCTCTGGGCTGCGAGGTCGGCGTCAGCAGCTGGCAGTCCTGCCGTCCCGTCTCTGCCTTCCCCACGAGTTAGCCTGTTGTCCTTAGGTCCCAATGTGCAGCTCCGGTGGCGGGGCGGCCCCGACTGCAGCCCACCAGGTCCTCTCCGGCCGTCTCGACATGTTGCCTGGGGAACGTGGCAAGAGGACATGTCCTGAGCACGGGATGCCTCACACCCAACACCTGTAGAGCCGCGTGAACTGTGACAAATAAAAAGGCTGGTGACCATGTGTTGTGGCTTCGCCTGGTGGTGGTTTTCCAAAAAGGAGGCTTTGGGGTGGACACAACAATCCCGCTGTGCTCAGGGACACTGGGAGGGTGTGTGCCCGGAGCCAGAGGCCCGGCCAGGGGCCAAGTCTGCTTACAACACAGGGAGGGGAAGAGAGAAGGCCCCGACATTGGGGGGAGATGAACGGACAGAGGGATGGGTAGAGGGATGGAAGGATGGGTGGAGGGATGGAGGGATGGGTGATAGAAGGAAAGATGGATGATGAATGAATGAATGGATGATGGGTGGATGGTGGGTGGAAGGATAGAGGAAGGGATGGTTGGAGGCAAGGAGG
>RJWH01008272.1:0-31989 GCA_004363575.1 Solenodon paradoxus
CCCACCCGGTTCCAAGTCTAATCAAGGTCCGCACCTTTCATAGCCTGTGCCTGAGCTACCTGAGCCAGGCATGGGGAGTAACTTTTCCATTTTCAGAATGATCCTGCCATCTATCCATCTGGGGCACCACCGTTCTCCCATGGCTAGTTCCTACCCGCAGGTGCATTCCCAGCAGTCTCTCGCAGCATCCGAAGCAGGCTGACCATACGTCCCGTTTTAAATGGAACAGTACTGTTTGTTTTCGTATTTCTCAGCCGTCAGTGTTGTCCCAGCTTTAATACACCAGGGTGGTCTGAAAGGCAGGGTAACAGGGGCAGTGGAGTTGCCCCGGGCCCAGTCTGTTGAGGGGTTGAGAAGCCCCGTCTGCCATCTGTTTTGTCCCGTTTTGAAATAGGGTCAGCCTAGACATAAGCAAGTGCGATTTACTGGGGGCCTATTGTGAGCCAGGGGTTTCCCATACAATCCCAGGAGGCATGCAGAATCATCCCATTATACAGATGAGGAAATCAAAGCCTCTGAGAGGGTAGGAAACTTGCCCAAGGTCTTCCAGCTGGTGGAGCTGAGCTGGGGTTCAAACTGAGGTCTGTTTGATACCTCCGCCAGGTCCTTTTAAAACTCTTCCCCGGTTGCGGCAGTACAGGGAAAGGAGTTTTTGCTTTGAGGTATGTTTAAAGTAGTTTTCAGCCCGCCGTGTAGTGCTCATGTCACTTCATTTCACCATCGCCACGGAAGCAGAAATTGCTTCAAAACCTGCTCTCCCCGGGCTGGGCTTCCATCCAGCTCCGGGCTGCACTGGGCGAGCAGTGCTTCTATTAAATTAACGTGCCCCAACACGAGTGCCTCATTCCAGTCACCTGAGAATAGGAAAAGCCTTATCAAGAACTTGCTATTCATTTTAAGCCACTTTAATCCCCTCCGGTTGGATGCAAATTCATTCCATTAATAATTAACAGTACTTGGCAAGGCCTTCCCTCCGTCCCAGTTCTCGCCGGCATTCCACTTTGCTGAACCTGAGAGAAATCAGGGTGGAACCAGGGGAGAAAAGGAAATGAGAGAACCAGGATATAGTATGAACCCACCACCCTGACCCCCTATGGAAAAAGACAAGCCAACTATTGAACCAACAGATATTGGCATTATCTGTGAGGCGCTTTGGGTGATTTTGTAGTTTATCTTCTTACTATTCCATCTTTAATGAGCTCATCCCAGCTTTGATAGTGTGGCTTTAAACTTTCCTTTTGGGTAGATATTATAGATCAGTGGTTCTCAGCACTGGCCAGGAATCAGAATCACCTCTTGAGCTTAAAAAATGCACATAAAATCTATTAAAGCTTAATATTCACATACCCAGCAATTCCACTCTTACGAATCTGCCCAGCAGAAATACACCCATGATGTGCACTAGAAAATATATCAGGATGCTCATACTAGCCGCACACTGAAAGCCACCCAAATGCCCATCAACAAAGGAATGGGAAATATATTTTCATATGACGGAATAATATACAGCATAAGAATGAATGGCATACAACTACACACAATAATACAGAGACATCTCACATGGAGACTAGAAGCCAGATACAACGGAGTATATGCTGTACGATTTTATCTAAAGAAACAACAAAAATAGGCAAAATTATTGTCAGTGTTAGGAATCAGGACCGTGATGAATATTTGGGGATTACTGTCTAGTCTGCTGGTTATGATCTGGGTGTTGGTTCTGTGGGTGTGTTCACTGGTTAAAATTCAACCTGTCCACTTAAGTATAAGTGCTTTCCTGTGTCTATCTCATCCTCCAACATAAAGGTTACATTTTATAGGCAGTAGCCTTCACAGCACCCCCCACCACACACACATACACACATACACACCCACCCACTTCCCCCTGGGGACCCTAATGTAGCAGGCGTCTACCCTCCTACATCCATGTTTTAAAGGAAAGGTAGAGGCGGGAATGAAGGGGAGTAGGCAGGCACGAAGACAGAGGAGGAAGAAGCACTTTATTTGATTCAGTCGTGCATCATTGACTGTTTCCAAGGCCTCAGGTCTTGAACCAGGGACCTTGGGATGTATGTGAACTGTGCCTGGTTTAACCCACTAGGCTACTTCTCTCTCTCTACACCCATTTTTTTAAACCTCTTGAATAATTCAATGCGATCAGTGTCATCTCAAAATCCCTAGATTTTGCTAGCCTTCCAGCATTTACCGTAAACTTTGGTGGGAAACAACATAATTCTACCACCATTTGTATGACATTAAAATGTGGAAACTGAAAAATTCAAATCAACGTATTAAGCAAAAGGATACACTGACAAAAAAAGGCGTCATGGAGGAAACTCAATATTTTTGATCTATGGGTTTAATGAACGTGACATAGCCTGTCCCTTGTCCTAATAACAGCCCTAAAATAATAACACTTATGCAAGGCATCACTGTAAGTGATTTACATACATTTACTCATTTACTCTTCATAACATTATTTGAGATAAGAATGATGATCCCATTTTACAAATGAGGAAACTGAGTCACAGAAAGTTAAGTAAATTGCACACTACCACGCAGCTAGTAAGTCCCAGAACTGTGATTTGAAATCTCATTATTTGAGTTAAAAGTCCACACTCTTCATCGCTTCACGATACTCCTCTATATGGTATGTTGTTAAGTGTCTTGTTCCCATTTTAAATGAACTACATTTAATATACTTAGAGTAAGGGGCACTTGAATGCCACTTGCTATTGGCTTCTGTGTTGAAAATTACTTGTGAGATGACTAAAATCAATAAAACAGGCCTTACGTCAAACCATTTTTCCACCTTTTGAGCTATTTTTTACATATAACAAACATATAATTTCTTTTTTACAGAAAAGAATGAAGGCAAGCAGACAGGCAGGAAGAGAGAGGAGGAAGACGCATTTTCTTTGATTTAGTTATTTATCTTTGCTGTTTCTCTCGGCCTTAGATCTTGAACCAGGGACCCTGGGATGTGTGTGGACTACACCTGATGTACTAAACCACTAGGCCACCAGGTCACGCCATATAACATGTAATTTAAGGTATACAATACGATGATTTGATAACATATGTTGAGAAATGTCTAACATAATAAGATTACTTTGCACTTCCACCCCCGTTCCCATTTTAAGACCTACTCTCTTCACGACTTTCAAGTATACAGATAATAGTGTTGTGAATTATAATTGTCATATGCCATACATTAGATCCCCAGAACTTAACCATATTGTAGCTGGAAGTTTCAACCCTGTGATCAATATCTCCCCATTTCCCCAATCTCCCCAGCCCCTGGTAACTTTATCGAATCCTTTTATTAATTCTACCAGGTTTTTTTGTGACGTCTCCAAAGTTTTCTACATATAAGTTTATATCATCATATATATAATGTGTCTTGGAGATTTTTTTTTTTTTTTAAGAGAGAAAGGCAGGCAGACAGGAATGAAAGCAGGCAGGCAGGCAGGGAGAAGATGAAGAAACACTTATTTATTTATTGGCTGCTTTGTTTTTCATTTTGGGTTTACACTTTAGCCCTTAGCTTTACACTTGGGCTTTACATGGTCTGCACACCAGTGACTCAACTGTCTGAGTCACCAGGGAAATCCTCCAGAGAAGATAATTTTGAGTTGAAATTTTGGGCTTATCCATTTGGATGTCCAAATCTCCCTCCAGATTTGAGTAGTTCTCAGGCATTATCTCTTTAAATAAGTTTTCTATCTCTTTTTCCTTCTCTTCTCCTTCTGGAATTCCATTAGTATGTGGATTCCTTTGTCTAGTGTCCCTTCATTCACATAGACATTCTTCACTCTTTTTCATTCTTTTTTTCCTTTTTGCCCTCTGCTACATGATTTCAAATGAGGTGTCTTCAAGTTCACTGCCTTCTGCTTTATCAAATCTGTTAAATCTCTCTATTGAATTGTTTGTATACTCCAATTGTAGGATTTCGTTTGGTGACTTTTAATGATGGTTTCTAGAAGTTCTTTGTTGAAATTCTCATTTTGTTCATGCATTATTTTCCTAATTTACTTTGAATTTCTGTGTTTTCTTGTAGTTCACTAAATTTCTTCAAGAGGATTATTCTGAATTCCTTGTCAGGCCATTCATAGAGCTTTCTTCCTTTAGGATCAGTCACTGGAATTTCACTTCTTTCCTTTGATGGTGCCATGATTATTCATGAGCCTTGTGGCCTGATATTAGTGTCTGTACATTTGAGGAAGTAGACACCTCTTCCAATCTTTACAGGTTGACTTTGGCAGACAAACACATTCACCAGTCAGCTTGTCCAAAGACTCTGTGAGGACTGTCTGGTAGTGTGGGTGGACGGCCTTGCTGCTGAAGTCCCTGGTTGGGCAGTTCTGGTGCCTGGGCCTGGCCTGGTACTTGGGTACACAGGGACCAGCCTAGTACCTGGGGCTGTGGGGAGGAGCCTGGGCTCTGAATCCACCGGGGTGGACCTGGCACTCGAGTCTATAGTCATGGGTCTGGGGCCTGGGTCTACATGGGCAGTGCTGGATCCTGGATCCTGGATCTACTGCGGCCAGCCAAGCACCAGGCCCCCTGGGGTGAACCCAGCATCTCAGTTCAGGGCGGGGCAGTATGGTACTGGCACAGACTGGAAGGTTAGTTTCTCAGGATCCATCCTGGAGGCTGAGACCAAGGTGACAGCTTGGTGCTAGGGTGAGTCTGCTGTCTGATGCCGCAGGAGTCAGCCTATCCCCTGGGACCTTGGGGTTATCCTGGAGGCTGGGTCTGTGGGGGCTGGCCCGGTGCTGCAATGGGCTGGGAGCCTAGCTCCACGGAGACTAGTCTAGCACTAAGTGTGCCTAGGAGTCTAGGTTTGCAGATGCCCATTGATATCCTGAGTTTATGTGGGCTGATTAGGAGCCTGGGTCCATAGGACCCCCTCAGGTCAGAGAAGGCGGTGCTAGGATGTACTGGAATCATGGTGGCCTGCTCGCTGCCTGAGATCACAGTAACCAGCCAGCACCAAGGTGAGCTCGGAGTTTGGGTTCATGGGAATCCACCAGAAGTCTAGTGCTGGTTGTCCAGGAGCCTGAGTTTGCGTCACCCCACTGGGAGCCAGGTCCCGGAGTTGCTGCCTGGGGTCACTGGAAACAACCGGAAACATGGCGACGTAGGGGTCTATGTTTATAGGAGTTTTCTGGGAATGTAGAAACATTGGAGCTGCCTGTGGTGACTGAAGCTGGCAGATGCCAGGGTGAATTGGGGTCCTGGATTCAGGGCAACCCACCAGGAACCTGGCGCCATGCACGCACCCTGGGGCCACAGGAGCCTGCTAGAGCCATAGCGTCGATGGTTTCCCCCGTATCTGAACACAGAACATTTCTATTTGGTATGATTTAGAAGGTTATTTGGGGGATCCAGAAATGCTATGACCACTCATTTATATGGAAAAATTGTGATCATTCTCAGGTCCCCAAAATAGTATCCGTAAGCATACCAGATATGAGCACTGTACTTTTAGATAGCAGGAGGAAACTGTCATTGTCAGGGGACCCTGGAGCCATGGGTGGGATGGGGGCCCGGTTTCCCAGATGCCTGCTGAAAGACTTTATCACTTCTTCAAGTGTTGGGAGAAGTAAGCACGTCTATCATGAAAAAAATTCCCTGACTCAAGGACATTTCTGTAAGTGGAGTTATTCATTCATTCACAAACACTGTGCGAGTGCCTGCTCTATGGCAGACACTGTACTGGTACAGTTGACCTTACACTGATGCCAGATGAGGGCAAGATCCAAGTCTCCAATGACTTCCAAATCCAGCAGGCAGACCCTGATCAAAATAGCAGAGTAGAGGCGCGTCCTGGTGGCCTAGGGGTTCAGTACACCTGGGAGCAGTCCCACAGACATCCCAAGGTCCCGGGTTCAAGACCTGGGACAGGGTGAACAACAAACATGAACAACTAAATGAAAAAAATACATAAAGCTCTTCCTCTTCTTCTCTCTTCCTTTCTTCCTGTTTGCCTGCTCACCTTCATTCCTGCCTGTACCTTTCCTTTAAAAAATACAGCAGAGTAGTTTGTATACGTGCTCACAGTGCCACCGCAGGGGATAAGACAGGGAAGCATCCCAGTCGCACAGGCCAGAGAAAGCGTCCTTGAAAAAGTGTTGTGAAATCCGAAGGATGAGTAGGAGGTGAAGGAGAAGGTGAGCAGGGCTGTAGAAAGAGCTTCATGCGTGTGCATGAATAAATAAGAATGCAAGTGAGAATGAACAACCACTCTGACAGAACAAAAAGCACAACAGAACCTCAGGATCTTTTTCCTTTTTCATTATATAAATCACCTGAAATTATGATATTTCAAATATAATTTCAGAAGCCCTTATATTAGATTTGTAGTTGGTCTCCAAAACCTGGAACGCAATAAGACAAAAACCCTGCAGGAAATGAATTTGAAATAGTACTTACAAGTCAGCATATGTTAAAAGATTCAAATCATCAAGTGAAAAAGGAAATAATGGTGTTTACCTTTTCTAAAAAAAATGAGCAACAGAGACGGAAAAAGAAAAGACCCTAAGATGCTAAAATCGTCAGTCACAGGAGGTTTTCCAGTAACACTGCAGGCCCGGATCTTGCAGCTCCCCCACCCTCTATTGACGCAATTAGCTTTATCAGAATAGTGAGGACCTTCCATAGGGCCAAAAGACTTCATGCAGTGTAGGAAGAAAATGCTTAAGTGCAGTCCAGCTGCAAAGAATGATTTTTGCAAATCTCAACCAGTTGCAGACCACTTCCTAACAGAATCACCTTCCAAACGGTTCTCCAGTTGCCATAATCAACCAATGTGATCTTTAGGAAACATAATTCTTTCATGGTCTGCATCTCATAAACACCAGAATGCTTCAAAGGGACTCACTGCTCATAGGTGAAAATACAGCAGCCTGCTGCCTGATCTGCCTTCTGCCAACCTCTCCAACCCTCTCTTGTATTCCACTTATTTTCTCTTTGCCCAGCAAAAGCCTTCCTTCATTTTCTCAAATGCACCATGTTCCATATTACCACATGGCCTTCTAACTAGAATTTCCACTTCAACCTGCCCTTCACCTAGTTCATTCCTATTTATCCTCCATCTCTTGGCCCCTATTTAAGATAAGCCATGCTGGCCTTCCAGACAGCATCAACTCTTCCTGCTAAAAGCTTAGCTATCTCTCTTCCATGACATCTGCTGAGGTGCCACTGTACATATATGTTCTTGATTTTTTTTTAATTTTATTAGTATTTCACTTGTTTATAATACTAATATAAATTTCAAGAGAAGGTTCACAATGCCATCCACATGTATATCGTACTGCACCCACCACCAGAGTTCTAGTGCCAGCCACCACTGTTTTCACCCCCTCCATTTGAGTGTCCCTCCTCCTTCACTTCTGATAACCACAGTTTCCATTTCGGAGTTAAGAAAAAATTGTCATGCTTTGTTAATTTGTTCATTTGGTTTCTTCATATTCCATATATGAGTGAAACCATCTGACATTTTTCTTTTTCTTTCTGATTTTTTTTCACATAGTATAATCACCTCCAGTTCTACCCAGGTTATTGCAAAAGGCAATATTTCATCCTTTTTGATAGCTGAGTAATATTCCATTGAGTATATATACATTTTCTTTATTCAGTCATCCATTGACAGGCATTTAGGTTGATTCCCTGTCTTGGACATTATGTTGCTATGAACACAAGGGTGCATATATCTTTTTGGATTAGTGTTTTTATATTCTTTAGCTCTATACCTAGATATGGAATTGCTGGATTAAATGGCAGATTCATTTTTAGTATTTTGAGAAATCCCCATACTATTTTTCATTAAGGTTATACTAATTTACATCCCCATCCATGATGTAAGAGAGTTTATTTTCTTCCAGGCCCTCATCAACACCTATCACTTCCAGCCTTTGTTTTAAGGAGCATAAACTCTATTAAAAGTAAGTGTAACATATAATATATACACATAGCACATGGTGCCAATTTTATTTGTCGGTACTATAGAGCTCAATCTTTTTGATATAGGCCATTCTCATAGGCATGAGGTGATATCTCACTGTGGTTTTGATCTGTATTTCCCTAATGATAAATAATGCTGAACAGTGTTCTTCATTTTGGCTATCTGCATGTCCTCTTCAGACAAGTAACTTCAGCTCTGTCCATTTTTTGATTGGGTTGTTTGTTTTTGTTCTTGTTGAGGCGTTGGCTTGATTATTTGGTTAACTCGGCCAACTCCCATGATCGCTGGAATCTCTGTATGCACAGTCCTCAGCACACTTGTTGACTCACACTAGGGACTTCACAAATACCACAGTATGAATAAAAGGGTTTCATGGAGATACTCGGCTTCTAAGACTCTATGGTGAACATGTTAATATGCTTCCAGGTCACTTCCATGAAGGTCAAATTTTTAAAAATATTTTTTAAACTAACAGTATGTTACATCCCTGCAAGAGGCATGAAGGAAGACAAACAAAAGTTGAGGATAGTTTGCTATTTTAGTGTACAGAATATTCTAAATATCTTAGTTGCCCAGAAGTATAGTTCAAAATCTTAACAGAAACGAGAAGAAAATAAATATCTAGCTGTTTCAGCCTAATGACAATAAAACAATATTCTAGTTCTTTTATTTAATCCTAACATGTCTGAGGAATATTTTTCCCTGACAAGAGAAAACACCACGTTCTTGCTATAAAGGACAAAGAAAGCAAAATCAGACAACAGTGCAATTCCAGAAGGCCCTTCACTGTTAATAATTGACATCTTAGACTACTGTTTGTTTTCCTCTTTTATAAAAGTAAACATAATTATCTGTGCTCCCTACCTGTCCCATTGGGAGTTTGGAGGAATTAATGAGATGATGTTTGTGGAGCGCTCAGGGCCCCTTGGATTTATTATTAGAAATGTTAAGTAAAACACTGCTTCTGGTAACACATGGGGTGACTTTCAGAAAAGCAAGGCCGACACTAGAAAAAAAAAATACAGTTAAGAGAAACACTACGGACAAAACTGCCATTTGGTGATTTTTCAGTAGTGGAAATCAACCTTTCCTTCTGAACTTCTAATCCAGCAGCCACTAGCTACATTAGGCCATTTAATTCAAAACGAGGAACTGAATGTTAAATTCTATTTCATTTTAATTGATTAAAATGCAAATAGCCTCATGCACCCAGGGGATTCCTCACTGGAGAGGGCAGATATAGGACATTTCCACCATCAAAGAAAATTCCATTGGACAGGACTAGGCATCTAGGACGGCCTTATCCTTTCAGCCCTGTGCATGTGAGCCCTGTGATCTGACACTCTGAAACCCTCACCCACACTAGGGATGTGGAACTTTATCAGCTGGCAGAGAAATTACTCATAGAGTTGAAGAGAAATTGTTCTTAAAAGACAAATGGCTTCCTCTCAAGCTCATTCATTTTGCCTTTTGGCCGGGTTAGCACTGAAGACATGCGCAATGCAGAAGGGGTTAAATGCTTCCCGGTGTCCCCTCTCTCCTACTTGAGTGTCCTCTCCACGTAAAGCACAGAAGTCTGGGGAGAGAATAAAGCAGCTGAGCGACCCTGCAAACAGAGTTTTCACAGCTACAAACTGCTGTATCTGGGTGTCCATAAGATAAAACACAGGTCATCAGTGCACTCAGAGGGAACAGATCCTCTCTTGTATGAAAGCTGCTGTATAGCATTTTCCATCTCATACTATTTTAATCTGGCTGAATTGGAGGGTGGGAAGGGGAAGAGAAATGAGCCCCATGCATTCTAACTTTGTGTGGGTGTCTCCCTGGCTTGGTTACCAAAGAAACCATTATGCTTCATACTATTCAAATAATGGCTGTACGAGTGTTATGAATACTTTTGCCTTTTCTAACCTGACTGCACTGCAGATTGAGAGCCACTGTGTGGTGGCCAGCAAAGGAGAAGGCTTTCTGCAAACGCCATGGCCCTTCTCAGATGGCGACCTGAAAAGTTTGCTTCCAGGGCCAGCATCTCCCATGTAAACCCAGGGTGCCATCTGCGTTTGCACGCTGTACCGCAGGTGTAAAGGTGTCTGTAGACATCCCATGAGGGTGCCGAGCCTCCCGCCACGCGTGCCACAAGGCTTCGCTATGGCTGCCACTGCACGGGCACTGCTGCTCCACTCTGAAGCACTGGGGTCTGGGGGTGGGATCTGGCTGGAGTGAGGATGCAGGAGTCTGCCGCACCACCCTCTTGTGGATGCTCCCCGCTGATCTCTAGAGCAATGCACGCAGCAGCTGGGACCACCTGTGTCCATGGCTGCCCATCTAGGCTATGTCTTTCAGAGTCTCCTACTGCAAAGAAGAACCCAGGAGCCCAACTGCTAATGTCCCTACAAGGGATTTACAGGAAAAGGACTCAGCTTTCACCCCCTAGTGACATTTGCTCTTCCCTGTTCACTTTTCTTTCCCGCTCTGTTGAGACATAATAGACTCATAGACATATATAACATAAATAACACTGTGTTTGTTTAAAGTACACAACAAGATGATCTGATACACACGTTATGGAATTATTACCACAATAAGGTTAGTTAACACCTCTTTCACCTCACACAATTATCTTGTCTTTTATTGAGGCAACTTTGATTGATAATACAACAGACATTTTAGATGTGAAGTTTCACTCTTCATCAAATTTATAGACCACCACACCCGCCGCCACATTTCTACTAGTCCTCCAGCACTGTCCACTGGACCCCTGGACCCTTTGCTCCCACTTCGGTAACTGCTAGTCTGTTGTCATGTCCAAAGGTTAGTTTTTATTCTGCTTTGTCTGTTTGTTTGCTTTATTTCTTTATATTCCACATATGAGTGAGGTCATCCTGTATTTTTCTTTCTCCTTCTGACTTATTTTACTTAGCATAATCCCCTCTAGTTCCATTCATGTTGTCACAAATGGTAGGATTCCACTGTTTTTTACAGTTGAATAGTGTTCCACTGTGTGTGTGTGTGTGTGTGTGTGTGTGTGTGTGTGTATGCCATGTCTTCTTTATCCAATCATCTTACATTTCCACTTCTTGGCTATTACAAATAATGTTGCAATGAACATAGGGCTGTGTGTGTGTATTTATATATATATATATATATATATATATATATATATCTGTGAATTAGTGTTTTCATATTCCTTGGATGGATATCTAGAAGTGGAATTGCTGGATCATAAGGATAATTACCTTTTTTTTTTAGTGATGAGAACATTTAAGTTCTCTCCTAGTAACTTTCAGTATATAATATAGTACTGCTAACAATAATTATCATGTTGCACATTAGATCTCCGGAACTTGTTCATTTTATAACTGGAAGTTTGCAACCTTCGACCAACTTTTCTGTGTAAGGATGCACAAAGTACTTGAGAAATTCTCTATGCATCCAAGGCAGTCAGTAAGAGTGAAGTCTTGAAAACCTTCTGATCTCTGCAACAAAGGTTTCTGAGATACCCTCCCAGGCAGCATAGCCACTGTATCAGAGGTTTGACAGAGATGTTCAGGGTTTCTAAATTTCTCTCTTTAGGCATCTAAGTGTAAATCTGGTGAGATTTTGCCATCTGTTCAACCACAAGAGTGTTACTGATTGTCCTTTAAGAGCAAGCAGTTATTCGGCCAGTAGTTGCTTCTACTAAGACACCCCACACATGCACCTCTCCTTTCTCAGAGTACTTCAAGTCAGTGCTCTCCAAAGCATTTGGATTAAGCATCCTTCCCATACACGACATTTTTGCACACCCCCATATATATGCACCTTTATTTGTAAAGTACATATATGCTCTATTATACTAATATCATATCACAAAACATGCTTCCAAAATTGCAATCTTAAAGGCACTAAAAATGGAAATGCAATATTTTTTTAAATCATGCTTAACTTTTTTTTATTTATTAAAAATACAAAAGTCACTTTGGTTCACACTGGAAAAAAAAATTGAGAATATGATCAACCATGCTCCTTTATTTTTAAATTTACTTTAGTTCAAAAGTCTTGTGGTAAGTTAAATCTATTTTAATACTTGGATTTTAAACTTATGACAGCGGGGTGGAGGGAGGGAGAGAGAGAGAGAGAGAGAGAGAGAGAGAGAGAGAGAGAGAGAGAGAGAGAGAGAGAGAGAGATCCAAAAAAATCACATAGATCCAAATGGAAGAAGTAAGGATAATTTTAAAACTTGATACTACCTGGTGCTCAAAAAATTGATTATCTTTATAATGAAATATCTGTAATGATAATGTTTTTTTTTCAAAACAGATCGTAGCTACAAGCACCTTAAGTAGGTACATATGCTTTTTATTAAGTGACAACTCCTTGAAAATACATACATGAGTCATGACACCAGTCTCAAGTCCTCTTTTTTCTCGAGATATATGAAACAGCTGATGCAGAACAGTCCCATTCAAAGTATATAGGAAATTGTGAATAAGTTGTTTCCTGGTCATGTGAAATTTAGCTTTCAGAATGTCATAGTATAAATGCAAAAAGATACATCTTTCAACCATGTGTTCTCTTGAATGCATTAGGCCATAATCACTGTGTTCCTAGAATGTTATCTCTTTCAATACTGATGAACATCCTGGGTGCCAGTTAGGGCTGGGGGAGAAGGGTAAAGTGTGCCTACTGCTATGCCTGTAGAACAAAGTGGAAAAGGGACGGATCATCAACACATACACTCACATATGTGGCTCAAGACTGATTTTCTGGTAATTTTCCCTCTTCCTTGAAGAGGATTATTGGCCAGAAAAATGAAGAAGCTTCTGTATCTGTCTGTCTGTAGCATTGACCTTGGATGTTAGTAAAGCACAGTGAGGGGCTTGGGGAGGCTTTAGTTTAAAGAACTTAAGTGAAAGGGGGTGTTTTCCTTATTAGCATTTGACTGCATTCACTATTTGAGAAGCATGCTGGTTTTGTTCAGGGACTCCAATGGTAGCTTCTTAGAAGTGATTTCCCTTGCTGAGATTGTAGGGGAAAAATTATAACTCATATTTATATTTAATTTTGGTTAAAAAGAAATTAAAAGAAGAAACAAAGTTTTTTCTAGTATTTAGAGTTGCCAAATAAAATATAGAATGCTCTCTTCAATTTGAATTTCAGATAAATAATAATTCTTTAGTATCAGTATATCCCAATGGAGCATACTTATACTAATATTATTTGATTTTATCCGAAATTCAAATTTAACTAGGCATCTGGCAGTTTTATTTTCACAATATGGCAACTCTACCAGTATTTAATATCCAGACTGACACAAATGTCCACACTTACCCTAGTATCTAGCCACTATCCTAAATCTACATGAATAAAATGCTATACATCACAGGTCCACAAATTTCTGTAATGTATTTTTCATGAATTGCTTACATAAATAGATAGCCAACGCAAAACATTTGTGAGGGGCCCCATATACTTTAGGGGTGACCCTAGTATCAAGAGGTTCAAAAGTTCTCTCATGATGCTCCAATATGTAATTTCAAAATGGAACATGACTTTGGGATATCTTCTGGGCAAGGTAATCCTCTCCATTATAAGGGATAACAGCCATTGTCAACTCTATGCCTGGCAGTGTGTTCATGCCTATGCATACATGATCTCATTTTATATTCACATTAAACCACAAGATTAAAATTTTTTAAAAATTGGTTTATTTTAAGCCACTACATCTGAGAATAGTTTAAGCAACAATACAGCATTAAAAGGGCCAATTTGAGTTTTTTGTTACATTCATCTCCACTGAAATGCTATGAAGCAAGTAGATCTTAGACCCTTACTTACATCTCTCATTTTTACAACTACCGAAATTGAGTCCTAGGAGGAATGAGATGGAGAGTGGTGAGAACAGCCAATGAATTTCCCCCAGGTGTTATGAAGACCGCAGAACCAGAATAAAAAGCCTCAGCATCCCAGACTAGATCCTGGCCCTGCTCCCAACTATATTGCTGTACTAACCAACAGGCATTTCTGAAGTGACCCAACTTCCCAGTTTTTGCAACCTTTCAATCACACCAGGACCAGAACAGGAAGTCCTGTCTTCCTTTCCCTAGAGCCAGAGATGGAGTGACCTGGTTGGAGTCACTCGTGATATGTGCGATACCCCCTGTATTATAGAACAAACTTGCATTGTTGTTTAACTCATACCATGAGAGCAAGAGAGCAACAGAGTCTGGGCACTGAAAATGTAGTTAGACCTGCTAACATGAGATCTGGGGAATGGGGGCGTGACCTGAACAGCAAGATCCTCACAAGTTTCTCCATTCATTTCAGTCCAAACCTCAGCACCACTTGCATCCAGCTCCCTTCAGATAGAAAACGCATGAGAGGGCATCAATCCATTTATCATATGACTTCCAGAAGACAATGCACGAAGGTCATCATATTGCCCAGAGCAGAATAATTGGGACCATTTCATGACAAGTTCACATCACATAGAAGAGCCAAGAAGACAATAGACAACACAATTACAATAACCAAGAATTGGAAACTGCCAAACTGACAGTGCACACTGTCAAATCAATGGATAAAGAAGATGTGGTCTATACACACAATGGAATACTACACAGTCCTTAGAAGAGATGAAATCCTGTCATTTCTGAAAACATGGATGGAATTAGAGGAAATAATGCTAAAGTGAAATAAATCAGAAGAAATACTGAGTGATCTCACTCATATGGTATGTGAACTATAAAAAAAAAAAAAAAAAGCAAACAAACAGAAGAAAAACAATGGATATTGAAAAGGGAACTGGGGTGACCAGAGGGGAATGGAATGCAGTAGGAGGCAGGACCAAGTGGTTATGGGGTCCAATGGACAGTGGTGGAGGACTGGTAGTTTGGTAATGTGGTGGTAGGTGAAGTGTATTATCATATATTTAAGGAAGAGTGAACCTGCACATCTAAACTTGTATTATTTTGTAAATCAAATTTACCTCAATAAAAATTCAAACAAATTTTTGAAAATATCAAGAATGACAAGAGAGAAAGAAGTATCAGGAACTTAGTCCTTTCTCCTGCTTGCCAATTAGCTTTTGGTCTTTATTCCTAAGGTGTATTTAAATCCAGTAAGATGGGCCAATAAGAAAGGAAGGCAACCTACAATAATGTGTGTGTGTGTGTGTGTGTGTGTTTAAGAGAGAGAGAGAGAGAAGGAGGGGCAAGTATAAAGTGAAAGAGGAATTGAAGTATCACTGTCATTGTTGTCAGTCTCTTGGTACATTTCTCTACAAACTGAATAGCTTGGAAGGAATCGGAAGATCAGAAGATACCGCAATACTAATGAAAGACAAACGTGAAACTGGCAAAGATCCTCATAGGGCTTATTTTGGAATTGTGGAAAGAACTGCAAGAGACAAGGTAATAAATTACATAAATCATATTCTGTGTTAGATAATGGCAAGTGACACGGAATAAAATGAAACAGAAGAGTACACGTTGAGGGGTTGCTGTATTTTGAAATAGTGATGAAGGAAGGCCTACGTGGAGATACAGCATGCAATATTTACCACTTATTTGCCCAAGAAGATTCTGTTATAAAGATGCTCACAAAAGTTATGAGATGTAGTTTTAAAAGGTAGTTCCAGCTAGGTAGGAAGGTGTATCAATTAGGAATTATATTTTGCAGCTCATAATTAATATATAAGTGGTTGAGACAAAATAGATGTTTCTTTTCCATTGTATCAAAGAAGTGTGGGAACAGGCAGCTCAGAGACATAGGATGATTCCAAGCTGTCATAAGAGGCTTAGACTCCTTTTACCTTTCTGCTTCACCCTCCTGAGTTCCTGGCTTCCATCTTTAAGCTTGCTTCAGGCCAAGACAATTGCTTTACCTCCAGCCATCATACCTGTATTCCAGATAGGATGCTCCCACTTATAGTATCTTTTCATAGGTCCCACCCTCTACATTTTGCCTACATGTCATTGGCCAACCCTAAGCTGCAAGGGAGGATGGGAATATATTTTAGCCAGAACATGCTTTCTCGTAATAAGACTAATCTTTTTCTTTCTTCCTTTCTTTTTTTTTATTAAATTAAGTTAAAGAAATAGCAACTAGTCGTGTGACTCAGGAAAGAGGGAAGGCATAGCGAAGGAGTATTCCAGTACATGAAAGAGCAGCTTTCCATTTCAGTGAGGCAGACAGTGCAGTGGTCTGATCTTGGGGATCAGACTGATCTGACCACAGATTAGTCCCTAAACTCCACAATCCATGGGACCAATGGGAGTCTGTGGCTAAAACATCACAGGAAAGAGCCTCCAGGAGCACAATCACCATGACTCCATCATTTGGGTCAATGCTCCACCCAGCTCTTGTTTTGTCTTTCAACAAATCACTGGCCCTTCAGTTTTAAAAATCATAAAATTCATCTGGATCAATCCTCATCCAACACTTGAATACTCCCTAACCCGTCCAAAAAATTTCCACATCAGTAATTCAAGCCAAAAACCCAGCAGTAATCCTTGGTCTTCTTGTTCTAATAATACCCTCTTACTGCAACCAACCCCCAAAAGTTCCATCAACTTCCTTTGCCTTCTTACTGTTAACTGCTTTCTACAAGCTCCATCATTCTTCACCTGGTAGTTTGAAGTCCATAACTGTGCTCCCTGATTCCACCCTTGCCTCCCTACATTCCATTCACCACATAGCAACCAAAATGGCATTTTGATGATGTAAACTCAGACTCGTCACTTTCCTACTTAAAGCTCGCTGGCGGCTTCTTATTGCTACTTCTCCCCTTTGCTGAGGTACTCCAGCTACACTAGCCTTTTGTTACCTGGACCAACCAAAGTCCTTCCCACCTTAGAACTTTTGTCTAGAATTAGGCTGACCGTATTTCCTTGAGGAAAAAAATAAGATTTTGGAATGGCAAAAGTGGGACAGGGTTATGTGCTGGCAACTAAGGCTAGGAGGGGAGGAGGCAGAGCAATCTGAGCAGGAGCAGAGCAGCTAGGCCAGCAACAAGTAAGTACTATGTGATGGCCATCGGCAATCGCAGAGTTATGACATGTGCTCTAGCGGAACTTCATACAAATGGCCAGGGCCAATACAAGGAATTTCAACACCTTAGATGAAAACCAAATTTGACACCCCTATAAGCCCTACTCTAAATTTCCTGCCTAAAACACATGCTGCTTTAACTATCCCAGAAATGCCCAATAACCCCCACAGTGCCAGAGAGAAACCCATAGAGCCAGAAATAACCCTCATAGTGCTTACCTATGGCTCAACCACGCTGCAGTGTTCTGCTCTCATGAAGAGACAGGCAGGCAGAGTGGGGGGCATCTCTTCCCACAGCTACTGTTTCCTCATCGGGCAGGGACAGCAGTAACAGCCACTGTCTACTGCAGTCAGTGCCGGCAAGGGATGTCTTTAATGTGGGGTGAAAGGGGCAGCTGCTTTTGGGCCCCCTCAACAGATTGCGCCTGGGGCCACTCAATCGCCCCTTTTGACTCACATAAAAGACAGTCCTGGTTTATTAAAAATGGGACAAAATTGACATTTATATTAAAACAATAGGACAGTGGGAAATATGAAAAAAACCACACAACAGCGACCCAATGCTGTCCCATTTAAATAGCTCGTATGATCAGCCTACTAGAATGCCCTTCTTTGCATGATTGGATCCTTCTTATCATTCCACTAAAACAGCTCACTTATCAGAAAGATTTTCCCTGACTTATCCAACCTACTGAAGTCCTATCCCTACTAGATACTCCCTAGCATAGTGCTCTTATTTTCTTCAGGCATTTATAACTAGTTAAATTTAACATGCTTGTACATTTGTTTCCTTTTTGATTATCACTATTATTAAGGTCCATAAAGGTAGTAACATTGCTTATTATGTTCTCTCATTAACTCAAGCTCTATGATAAATGGTATATGCTAGGCCTTCAATACTGTTGTATAAATGATGTGGTTTGAAATGTCATAATCCTCCTAGTCACTCTTCTCTGAATACCCCCTCAGTTTGGTAAATGTCCTTTTCAACAGGCTCCAAGGAACATAACTTAATGTTTAGAATTGTTATCATTAGTAAAGAATAACCTGGTAGTTTGCGGTATTAAATACATTCCCGGTCCTGCTTCAATTTTGCATATGAATTCATGAATCCATTTAGAGAATTTTGCGGGGTTGGGGACTCTAGATCAGAAATCACTGCCCTACATCATACCACATGATGATATATAACCATGACTCAGGCCCTCACAGTCCACTAACTGAGTCTCCCTAAAACCAGACTGAGATGAACAAGTGTTTGCTGGGGACATTTCAAAACCAAAATGTTTACCATATGACTATTCTTCTGGCTTTATTGGTGATGTTGACTTTTTATTGCATCTTACTCCAATTTTTGGTACAGACCCTTCTATGCATTCAGAAAACAGAATTTCTTTTCCTCCTGGGCATAGAGCTGGATTACAATTAGAAGGGGCCATGTCATTGAATTCTGGTTGATTAACTGTGAGTAGAAGTGATCTGTATCATATAATGGAAAGGACCTGGATCCCTGAATGAATGAGTTGAGCAGAGTCACCTACACCCCCTCCACCTGAGTTGGAATGTGACATGAGTGAGAAATAAACTCTAATTGTAGTAAGGCGCTGAGATTTTTGGAATGGTTTGTTATGACACTCATCCTACCCTGATTTATACAGAGGAATGAAATAAAGATCCTGTTATAAAAATAATGTTAAATTTTCAAAGAGAAGACAATTCAACTTTCTACAAGCTCAGCCATTTTAGGTTGATACAAATTATGTAGTTTTAACATCAGTGGATGGTAAGAAAAAAGCTAATGACTTCTTGGATGACATAAACAAGCTATATTTGCTTTTCAAGTGCTGAAAATGTTTCTAACTAAAACATGAAAGAAATACTTTTAACAGGCTGACTTGTGGGAAATGCTTAACATGAGGAGACCAAAATGTTCTATAAAAAGGAAAACAACTCAATATGGTCCCATAGTCCTGCCCAAGATTTAATCGAGAGATGTCCAAGGTGAAGTCAAACTGTTGATTTTATTCTAAAATTTACGGGATATTTTCTCATAAGGGTAGGATTCTGCTTAGTTATAATTTAATGCTCATTTTTCTAGTTATTTTATAAATCAAAGAAACTAAAGTTTTTATCTTGATGTCCTGGAGATTCATAGAATCAAACTGAGTCAGTCTTCTTCTATATGAACAACTTTCAAATACTTCGCAACATTGTATATTCAGATCATCAGATGCTCCGAAGAGCCAGAAGACATTTTTCTGTGGAATTTCAGTTTCTGTATGTTGACTTCTTTTCTGAGTATTTAGTAAGAAGAAGAATAACATTTGCAGTTGCACATTTAGAATTGACAAAAAGCTTTCACATCTATTAACAAGTTATAATACTTGGTAATACTCTATAGAATCCATTTCTTTCTGTATTTCATGCACCGTATTTGTAAAATTGAAATTCTCCAACTTCCCAATGTTTCATGGACTCTGACAGCCCAACTTACCAACTACATATATATATATATACATATATATATAGTAGTTAACATGCATTCTGATATTATTTATAAAATATGGATGCATTGTACCAGAAGAACAAAGGTATCAAACACACTCACCATAATTCTGTAAATTCCTTTTTTAAATTCTTTGTCTCTCATCACATTCAATAAGTCTCATTCTCCTGTCCAGTAGTATTAAGTTCCCAGGTTTCAATCTCTGGTTTGAAATCCATGGCCTGTAAACATTTTTTAAGAAGCAGAACTATAGAAAAAATGTTTACTGAATACAGACTGAAGGTTATCATTGGGTGATATAGTTGCTTTCTGATTTGTGTTCATTGAAGCTTTTTGCACTGAGCACATAATTCATTTTGTAAGTAGAAAAATGTAAAAAAAATAATCAAATATAAAGCACTTCTTTCAGGCACCTAGCTTTTGGTACATAATTATATATAAGGATTGGTTTGGGTTCATTTTGGTCTTAGTCTTTCGTCCTCAACTTGGTATTGAAAAGGAGTGATGCAGTAAAATGCGAGTAGAATTCTTCCTCTTCCAAAGAAGACTGGTTAGAAATGAACATGTTTTTGAGGCACCTGTTTCCTTTCAACATGATGACAGATAAAGTGTGATTGAGGGAAATGCCAGTCGTGTCATAAGGCAGATGGATTAACTTTCTAATGTTTGTTTCCTGACAGTAAATCTCAAGTTTTACTCCTACGCTTAGCAAAATATTTTTAGAAATATCGCTTGTTCAATAGAGATGATGCATTTTACTACTTCTGAGTGCAAACCATTGATCCCTATCACCATGGCATTCAGTAGGCTTCACAAATCATTCGGGCATCTGTCCTCAGCTTCAAATAAATCACAGACAGAGCAGTAAAGGAAAGGAAAATGTCAATCGGAACTAGGGAGCCAAGAGAAAAATATTTTGCGCTATCTCTATTCATGACATTTTTTCCACTTAAAGATTTTGTTCATTCTAATTTCTTTTGCAATCTCTTTTTGAGAAATTCTCTCATGAAAAATATTTTCGCATAAAACAAAATTCCCCAGAAGGTATTTCTAAGTTCATGAAAAATGCTATATAAACTCAAGCTATATCATCCAGAATTAATTTTAAAATAATAGGTCACACATCGATAACAAAATGTATACATTTTACATATATGCATATATACACAAACATACACATCAATATTTATTGACTCAATTTTAAAGTTCCTATCTTAAAAAATGATTAGTTCTCCAACCTAAATATTCTCATTACATTGTTTACATTTGTTTTATTATCAGGGAGGCCTAGGTAAAATTGTTTACACATAGGTAAACTCCCTTCAAGTGACTTAGGGTTATTTCTCAATTGCTATAAGCTTCTTCCTTGAGCAAAGTAAACTTTTTCTTCCTTTTCTCCCTCCTATTTTCCACAAGGTTTTTCTCCCTGAGGCCAGGGGAACACTACAGTCTCGGGCTTTCTTAGCACCAAAGAAACAACAGCGAAAGGTGCTGGCCCTCAAAGGCAGGTCCCATGATTAAGTACCCATGTCAAGTTTGGTCCAGATTCTACAGTGGTCTCTGTTCCTATTCATGGACATATTTGGCTACTGCTAATTGTTATTTTGTCCTTAAAAAAAGAATGGCACATCCTGATTCATCATATATCCAGAATATATAAAGAACTCTCAAAATTTAACAGTTAAAAAACACAAACAGCCCTATTAGAAAATGGGCAAAATGGTGTGTCCACATTCATCCCAAGGTCGTAGATTGACATCCCGGGGCTGGGAGAAACCACCGAGATGAACAACAAATGAAAAATAAATGAAAAGCTTTTTCCTCCTCTCTCTTCCCCTGCCTCTGCTCACCTTCATTCCTGCCTGCACCTTTCCTTTAAAAAAGAACAAAAGAATTAGTGATCTGTTCAGAACCTGATTCTAAAATTTTCACTTAAATTCAACTCCTGTCAGTTATAAAATCTCCACAGAATCCCATAGTAACATTATTCCCAGGCACAAAAGGAGGGGAAAGAGAAAAGGGAGTCAAACAAGTGCTAGTCAAATAAAAAAAAAAGAAGCAAAATTCTGATTAATAGAGGAAAAATTCCCATTGCAGTGGCATTTAAACGAGGATAGGATAAACTGCAATAATACATAGCCCACAAAATATGGAATAGCGCAAACACAACTAAGTTTTTTTCTTACTTATTTAATAGTCCAAAGTGGGTTTCCTGGTCAGTGTGTGGTTCTTCCCCCTTCTATCTTTCAATTATGGCACCCCCGGAATCTGGGAGTTATCTGCAGTAACTGACAAGGAAAGAGCAAGATGGACTTGCCTATGAGAGGAAGTGACAAATACCTTCCACCCACATTCCACTGATAGTCACATGACCGCACTCAACCTCAGGGAACTCTGGGAAATGGAATCATGCTATGTCCTCTAGAAAAAAAGGCAAAAAAATTTAGTAAGCAATCATTAATCTCTGCTATAATTGATCTACACCTACCTATTTTATTTATTTGTTTTTTTAAAGTAAAGGTACAGTCAAGAATGTACCTGGTGAGCAGGCAGACAGGCAGGAACAGAGAGAAGGGAGTACTTTATTTGTTCATCTTGGCTGTTTCTCCCAGCTCTGGGTCTTGAACTAGGGACCATGGGATGTATGTGGACTGCACCATAGTGTACTAACCCACTAGGCCACCAGGGTACAGCCCAGGCACAGCCATCTTTGATAATCCTGTGACTAAACCTTGGGATGTACGGTGGACTGACCCAGTGGACTAAACTCCTAGGCCACCAGGGTGCGCCTTATTCATTCTTGAACATCTAACATTTTGGCTCATTATCTACCATGATAGAGAAACGTTAACAAGTCAGGAAGTGAATCACTGTGATATTTCATCATATCATTTATAGCTTTATATATATATAAAATCTTATTTATATAATTTTAGACATTTAATTTAACATTTCATTAATATTTATTTCACATGAAGACAGTTTAAAACTTAGTCTTCTCTGTCTTGAAATTCCAATCCCATATTTGATTCAGTCTCCCTCCGAGCTATGCTGACTAGTGGCTACAGACTTGAAATGGGGATCAGAACAAAGTGAGGGGGTGCTCTCTTATACCCTGTCCTGCTCCCTAGCCAAGCTCCTCAGGATTGAGGTAATAGGGAGGAGAGAGACAAGAAATAATGTTTTTCATGCCTTTCCTCTGCTATTGTGGTCATAACTGCAGTTCCATTAATGTGGAGGTGGTGGTGAAGGAATATCCCTCTCCTAATACTATCACCATGTCCTGTCTAACCTAGACTGTTCTGGGTTCCCTCTGTGAGACAGGAACTGAAAACGCTGACTTTCTGAAGGGAGAGAGCACATTGGTTCTTCAGAGAATTCCATGAGAGGCCTCCCCTGAACAGCACCCAGAGTAGATGATCCAGCTTAAATGGGACCCGTTCTCATCTCCCCTCAGCACTCTCCCCTTGGTGATTTATGGGTGGAACACCATCACCGAGCTCGCCGCCCTCCTGGAGGATACCAACAAGAGAGTCTGCATTCTAGCCACCTTCCACGTGCCCACTCTGCAGAGGAAAGTCCGCACTCGTGTAATGCCAAAGATGGACATGTTGGCTGCCCCTGGCTCTGTCTCTCAACTCTGACTTCTCATCCGGGCTGTTACATTGTGTCCCAGAATCCTCAGCTCAGAGCATCAGGCACTCTGCCAACTTGGTAACTCAGTAATCTTGGAACAAGAGACAATCTTGCATTCACATCTGACTGGAAGATTGTGACAATTCTGTCACCCTCAATCTTGTATAAGGAAGAGGAAAGTTGAATGCCCCACGGGGTTGGGGTGGGGTGGGGGGCTGGTTACCACTCCACGAGTCTGTAATCTCCCAAAGATGGCTTCAGACCCTACAGCCACATTTACTTGATGGAGAGTAAACCAGCAAACGGGGGAGGGATATTGGGACCTGCTGAGCTGAAATGTTGCCGCTCAGCAGGTAGATTCCGGAGGCAGGGAGGTGACTGTTCCTGCCAATTCTCTGAACTTAAAACACAAGGTACTTGGTGCATTTTGTTTTCAGATGTGAGTTCTAGTCAAAATTCCAGGAAAAAGACCATTTGCACTTCACGCCATGACTCTAAAGTGTTTTTGGTTGTTTTTTTTTTTTTTTGGTCAAACGAAGCTTTGACATTTTGGAACATTCAACTTGATTTCTGACTGTCTAATCTGTGGGGTATCTCCAAGAGAAAGATAGCAGTCCTTTATAAAAAAAAAAAAAAAAATATATATATATATATATATATATATATAACTATTCAGTACAGATAATTCCTACCATGCCATCCAGAAAAAAATGCTGACCTTTGGACATACAGCCCTGCAATAAAGCAAAATCCTGAGCAATTTTACTGCTGATGCGTTATCTCGGAAAAACATAAAAATGATTATATGTAATCCATGTACTGTGCTTAGAAAATATCATCGAATTGAGTCAAGTTATTTGGAAGAAATTAAGTTTTTAATTGTTCTACATAATTTGATTATGAGCCAAGATACTAAAAATGTGTTAATACTTTGTTCCAAAAGCAGGTCTCAAAAACTCCAAATGAGGCCCGATATTTGACTGTCTCATCGGAGTTGCTTTGAAATACATATGAATAATAAGATGACTGCAGACAACACATTAAATTCTTATGTCTTCCAATAATTGTGATACACTTCCATACATATATACCTCATTTAAACCTCAAATGGGATAAATCAGTAGGGGCTATCGTTAACCTCATTTCATAGATGGGAAAACAACTTAGAGGATTTCACTGCACAGCTGGAAAGATGTAAAAATCCACATTTGCATTCTTTCCACTACACCATGTGATATAACTGATGTGGGAGAAACTTAGTTGGACCACACAGATCAGAAGGGGCCGGATCTTGTTCATCAAGTCTTGGGGGGTTATTCTCATGTCATGGGGTGTGAAAGCATGCTTGCTATCTGAAGAAAGAATAACATGCAGACAGAAGGGACATCCACTAGGTGCCTGAAGATCTGACTTTGTTTCCCGTACAAAGGATATGGAGCAATGTGGAACGAAGGGAGTGAGTGATTTGGGTACAGACTCCAAACTACAGTAAAGTACAGCTGTGGACAGAGGCCAGCAGTGAAACCTCAACCACCCAGAGGTCCAACTCATAGCAGCCTCAGTCAGTTGTAACATTGCAGGGGGGGAGCAAATTGGTTTAAAGGACTTTTGGGCAGCACAGATGCCTCCCAAAGTGCTACATTTAATAATATTAGAAATATTTAGAGATACTAGTGGGTCTCACCTCCACATGACCATGTGCATGAAAAAATAGTAGAATATTAGAAACAGAATACACTAATAGCTAAAGAACATCTACCAGAGGTGAGGAACAAGAGATGAACAGAGGAGGAAAAGGAAATCTTCAAATAGGTGAATGAGGGGTAGATATTCAGTGAATGGGCCATCTGACTCCTCCCTTCAAAACATCACCACATAGAAGCACATTAAAGAAATATTTGGGCACACTGGTGGAGTAGCAGTTTGGTCAGCCACCTTTGGCAGAGTGCAATCCACACACATCCCAAGGACCCAGATTCAAGTCTCAGGTGGTGGTGGTGGGGAGTGTGGAGTGGGATGGACAATGAAGGTAAACGACCAAACACAAACCAAATAAGCAAAAGTGCTTCTTCTTTCTCTCTCTTCCTGCCTACCTGCCTCTGCTCACTTTCATTCCGGCCTGCACATTTCCTTTAAAAAAGAAAAGAAATAACATTTAAACACAAAAGAGCCCTGGAAGTCACCGAGACCCCTCCTAATTTGAAATTGAATTGATGAAGTGACATAAGTTTTCCTGCTCATTATTACAATCTTGAGTCACTAAGAAGTAATGATGATGTTGAAATACAATATTTAATAAGATGACATAAAGGTCAAAAATAGATGCAATGGCATTTTTAAAAACTTTCCATACAGTTCTATTTTTTGAAAAATGTTACATGAAATATCTCATTCTTCAGTGAAGTCAGACACATTTGTCATTATGGTAACACCTGATAATAATACGAGTAGAGAGCATTAAGCTTTCTCAAGTCTACCTATCTTTATAAGTTTTCTATGAAATTGCCAGAATACATATTTGGTACAATTCAGTCTATAAACTTGTCTCCCTGATGTCACTTAAGATTGGCAGAATCACTGTCTCCTAACTCACAGCTTTGGACTTGTCTTCTATTTTTATTGCCTGATACCCTCTTTTGAGGATGATGCTAGAAAATGAAACTGATACCTCAGAACAGTTGGACATACAACACCACTTATGCATTCATTCCTTAAACAAGTATTCATTAAGCATAAGAAACAGGCAACTTTTGCCAGAAAAACACTTCACAAAATCACCCCTAACTAAATGGCTTTAAATAACAGTCATTATATGCTCACAAATCCATGGACTGGTTGAGAGGTAGATGATTTAGAATGGGCTCTGCTGGAGACCTCTGCTGCTCTCAGCTGGGGATTGACTGATCTGGCCTGATCTTTGCTATGATGGCACCTCTGCTCCGGATGTCTGCGTCCTCCTCCTGGGACTGGGGTGTTCTTCTCACGGCAACAGCAAGGGTATGAGATAATCCTCATTTTCAAGTGCTTTCCAGCTTTTGATCTGCCCTCTAAGCCATTAGTCTGCTAATATTCCCTTAACTAAAGCAAAGTGGGAAAACAGATTCTACCACCTTAATGCGATAAATTGCAAAGTCAGATGGTAAAGGAGGTGCATAAGGGAGGAATAAAGAATTAGGCCCATTCATGCAGCACCTACCACATTCCAGCACTATGCCAGGCATGGAGGAAACAGTGCCGATCGATCGTGACGGCAGCTGGCCTCCTGGAGCTTACACTCAAAATCTGATGATTAAAGTTCCACCCACACAAATTCCACTGCAGTCTACTAGAATTGTAAGCAAGTTTTATTAGTGAAGGTAAATCTGCTATCTCCAGCATTATTTTGCATTTCTGGGAGGAAAAGTGCTTTGAGGGATTATTTATTATTTAGACCTCTTTTCACCACCATTCCCCTTCTATTGTCTTGCCTTATCAAAATGGTCTCATATAACATATTTGTTGAAGTGAATAAGTATATTTATTTGGAAAACCTATGGGATACCTCTTCTCTGCTCTTTTGGATATTGGCCAGTGTAAGAATCAATTGGTAGGACAGAGAAACCCTCGCTTCAAGAAATTGAATATCTGAATTCCAAGGCTCATCCTGTTTGCATCTTGAGGCGGTTACTTAATTCAAAAACATTTACTGAGAGCCATCTGTGTACTAGGCTCATTGATCAAGTTTTTTTCCATCTAATGACTCACCTAATTCTCATGATAATCTTGTAAGTAAAACTCATACAAGATTTATCCCATATTCAACAAACGGCTATTAAAGTACCAATTATTTTGCCAGGCTCTGGGCCTGCCAGATGCGAAATATATATATCTTTCTAGCTTACTTTCTATTACAAGAGGCAGACCTGTAAACAATACAATTAAAATATAATGAGGTAAGAGGCTTTATAGGAGACAATGCACTTTAAGACATTATGCAAATAGGGGAAGGGGTGGTATAAAACACATTATGCAAATATAAGGTATTACAATTAAGCAGAGTTGTAAGTCTCAAAGACCTCGGCCTGCTCTCTGAGGTACCGAATTTATCTACAAGGACATCTTTGTGACTGAGATGACTTGACCTAAAACTGTATGCCACCAATGTTTTCCATGTTTGGGGGGAAATCTGATTAAAAGGGGAAAAAAACCAAAAAGCATGATGCATGCTCGGTCAGACAATCTTTGGTGAGTCAAGTGAAATATCTGTTCCCTGCACAGGGACTAAGAAAAGAGCAGTAAAAAAAATATTTTAAGTCTCGTAGATTAAGGGAACTCAGAACATAAAGCTTACAAAATGAAAGTGAGGCATTATCCGGGCGTTGGTTCCAATTTCCTTGATATGAAATCAGTGTCCAAAAATTCCAAACACAAAATAGTCTATCCACTCCTGGACTTCACAAATAATTGTTGTAACAAACACCCAACCTATATATGTGTCCTTCTCCCTATAAACAATTCTCCTGCTCCACTTCTTTCTTTCCTTCCCTAAACATTGCTTAAAGAAAAGCTTGCTAATTGCTGTAAAGTGTACAATGACATCAGCCACTGAGTCAGCTTATCTTATCAAAAACTTTCACTGACAAAGAGAAAATATTTTTAATAAAGCATATATAGACCCTTGGACATGAAAGGAGTTATCACAAATGAGAAGCCCTATCACTGTTGATTAGAGATGTTACTTAGACTATCAGCGTCCCAATCTCAGTACTGCTGTCATTAAATGCCTCTGCCGGAGTTATGAAGCCTTCACAATTCCATGAAAAATGGGTGTCTCTAACAATCCCATGTATAATTAAGCATATATTGCTGGGCAGTTGGAAAATTCCACTATCACCTGTATCAGCCTCAAAGAGGAATTTGCATACACGGATCAAAGGGACTCTTAGAGTTTGCTGGATCATTTAAATGATCATTGTAAGACCTTATTAAATTCCTCAAATTCATCAGAATAAGAATGTTTTGACCTGTAAACAGCAGAGTATTGTATAAGGGAGTATGAGGGCCATGCATTCAACTCTGCTTGAGTTAAAATTTTCTGACATGTTCATATTCGCTCCTTGTCTCTCTCAAGCTTCACTGTTCTTGAATCTTGTTCAAATTAAGATACATTTTAAAGTAGACCCCAAAACATATTATTCCATCCACGTGAACTTGCCAGGCTTCAGCAGGTCCTCCAGAAGTGCAAGAGTGGTGAACAGACTGCCGGCATAAAGTAAGAAAACCAAGCCCTCTCATCTTTGTGTTCAGTGAAGAGACAGGATAGGCCGGGAAGTTCTTTATGGCCAAGATAAAGGGAAGAGATAAACATCACAAGCTAGGGTATCGGACAAAGACCCACTCCTGTTGGGGACAGAGGGTCACTGTGACTGTCTCTCAGCTCCCAGCCCTCCTGTCTGCATCTGTGGAGTTGGAACTCAGCAAGCTGCGTTTCCCCCATGCCCTTGTGAGCTGGCTTCCTACCCAGGCATTCTGAATGCAGAGGACGGACCTCCTAGAAGAAGGAAAAGGAATGGTGTATCTCTTTCCCAGAGTCTGTCCAAGGGTCCCTCCAACGCCCTCCCTCACCGCAACTCACACCACAGAGGTGCCAGCAGCAGCTGCCTCCAGCTCCCATCATCTGTGCTCCCCACACTGGGCCATACCATTGAGGCCATGGAAGCAGCCACTGAACCATCTCCTCCTTGATACCAGCCCCACAGAGGTCCAAGCACCAGCTACAACAAGTTCCTTTTCAAAGCTTCTGGGTCTAAAATATCACTTCCCCCTCTTGGCCCCCTAGCCAGGATGGTAACCACTTCCTGCAGCAATTCATCTCCAGCTTCTCCAGCCTTCCCCTTTGGCTTTCCAGCCGCCAGACACCCATGCAACCAATTCCCCTATTAAATTCCTTCCATTAGACTCCTGGCATAGTTCCCTTTCTTGACTAGATCCTAACTGATCATTTCACCAAGGCAGTGGCTATCAATGGGGGAAGAGAATGGATTTTTCCATTGCTGGTGAAGGGTTGGGGAAAGGATCAATATGTTATTTTAGAAGCTGCAGAGGTGATTCTGATATTATGTCCATTTCTCACCGTTAGTTTTTCTTCCTCCTTCAGTTGTAATGTGGTTTCCAGGCCATTTTACAGGAGCAGAATATGTCTACTTCCAAGTGATGCTAATGGAAGAAATAAATGGGAGACTTCAAGGACTCTCTTTATCCATTAACTCCACAGGTAAATCCACTCACTTTGCACATGTGTGAATTCTGGTGATTTATAATGATGCTAGATGGTGTATGACCCTCATTATTCCTTTCAAAAGTTTCCCTCACTTGCCAGTCATAGGAAGGGCATATGAAGTACCAATCCTCATGGAAATTAGATGCCACACATGGAATCATGCCTGTATCTTGGCATGAGGACACTGTCAACCCCACAGAGGAGTAAAGTCAACAGAACCCCAGTCTAGAGCTTAGGAAAAAGAGTCTCAACCATTGATCCTTAACAAACCTATTAGTCACTGCACTTTCAAAGTCACTGAACACCTTCTATTTCAGTCCATCACCCAGAAATGAATTCAAGCTAAAAGAATCATTTAGAAGACTGGAAGCTCTTTACTTTGGTTTTCACACAAGAATGCCATAATTATGTTGTTAGATCCATAGGATATCCTTATTTCTCCAGTGTTTAGGTTGTGGTGTATTTTGATTAAATATTAACCAACAAATATTTCAAGAAATGTAGGAGGATTATCTAAACAAATAACCTTAGTTTTTGTTTTGTTTTCAATGACCACTTGTAAAGATCATGAATGCAATGAATGGAGGTGAGCCCTTTCAAACGAAGCCAGGGCAGATGTTGACTGAAGCATTTAGCTTCCCTATCCGAGCATCAATGAGCCCCTGATGCCAGAGCTAATATGACCTCAGGAAAATGAAGCCAGTCTCTGGCTCAGTGATTCAGAGGCAGTGGGGGGAGTTGGGAAGAAATGCTAATGGCTTTCAGTCAAACCCAAAGCAAAAATTCAAGCCAGCCAAAGTCAATATTTTTTTCTTAAAGCATCCAGTTGACATTTGTGTGACAAGATAAGGATCACCCTGGTAAATAATTTTTTGAGTTAACAGCCCCTGCTTCAGTTTACCTCTGAGTGACAGAAGAATACATGAAATCCTAGAAAGGAAGTGGTGTCTCGAACAAATGTTTCACAATGGTTCTATTTTATTTACTGATTTCTTAGGTTAGCTGCTGGCTCGTCTTAAATTTCAGTCTTTGGCATTTAACTCCTCCAACTAGTCTCCATCCCCTTCACATACCTAGATCTCGGCACAGCTCCATCTCCTCCATTATTTACCACTAGTTTTCTCTTTCAAATAGGGCTGGTAGCATGAACTTTAATGGATAAGCCAACTTGCTTAAATTCAGTGCAATAGGTCTTAAGCTTGCATCACACAGGTAGAAAATAATTTTTTAATGTATTTATCAGTTTAAATGGATTCATCTTTCCCTGTCAATCACTGGAAAGCTGCAGCTAAAGTCTATCAGTGTAATGATGAACATTTTACTGACATCTGTCCTGTGAGGTCTTTCCTCTTTTTAAAATCTGTTCCCAAATCCTGTGAGATTATCTGAAAAACAGGGACGTGGCTAGTGCTGACTTGTACAACACAGCAGTCGGCATAAGGGGTGCCTTACTTCCAAATGTCTCCATTTGTTTGGATTTGCAGAAGAGAAACGAATGCCCCGAACATTTACTACGTATGTCCTGTATATCTGCCTGAACTTACGAGGCTCCAGAACAATAGTGATTTTTTTTTTTTTTTTTGGCCACTCCTAGCAGTGTGACACACACAGAGACCTTCGGTACAGCCGTTGCCACCCCATCTTCCTCTTCTTGCTACTGATGATGTTCTTACAAGCCTATGGCTTTTGAGCCCCTGTTATTCTCTGATGGGAGAAGAACTAATGTGAAAACTAAGCCAGATAAAATGCTTTTTCTTCCTCTCTCTTCTGGCCTGTCTCTGCTCTCCTTCATTCCTGCCTGCACGTTTCCTTTAAAAAAATCAATCTCTCTCTTTCTGTCTCTCTCTCTCTGTATACACACACACACACACACACACACACACACACACACACTCATTCACACACAATGTAGGCAGGCACCAGAGTCATATTATGTAGTGCTATCGATATCATTCCACTTTCACCCATAGACCAGTGAAGCATTTGCATAATGAAACATCATGATCAACCTGGCGCCTGGGCCAGTGGATTCAAGTCTTCCAACACAGACACTGGAAATGTTCCCTGGAAAAATGACACCAATCTTCAACCCATGTCTCAATCCATAGCCAGGAATTTACATAGAAGCAGAGGAATCTCTAAGGAGAAGCAGTCCAAGATCCCAACCTTTTCGTTCTCTGTGGGGTTGAACATTAAAACTCCTTAGTGATCTTGACAAGGTCAGATAAGAGAAAACTGAATCGGGGTCATAAGGGTGGCCAAAAGGAACTACTTAGTTGGATTCAGCACCAAGGACCCAGGTTAGAAGAAGATGGTCACTTAGAGTCCTCTGGGCAGATGGCATTGGAATCTGTCCCCGGCCCTCTCCTGACTGATTCTAAGTGAGGGAAGAAGTGTTGTCCATTGCACTCATCCAACAAATATCATCGTGTAGAGCTAGGCATTAAGATTCACTGGAAAACAAAGTAGACCTGTCTCTGTCTTTGTGGAATTTCCAGGAGAGTATAGAAGACATATATTGAATAAGAGGGCAAACAAGTAGATACCTACAAAAGGCTTATCTCTAAACAATATTGGGAGACAGAATTT
>RJWH01008273.1:0-31980 GCA_004363575.1 Solenodon paradoxus
TTATTAAAAGAATCCCTCCTCTACACTGTGGGATTCCATTCACCTTGCAGTTCATGATATAACAACTCAACAAATGAATAATGGGTCTAAAAATCAAACACAAATACACAAATAGGAAAGAAGGTAGGTTCACTAAAATTTCTTCCCTAGAAGGGTGTTAATAAGTAGAACTCTCATTTCAGAGTTTATATATTTCTAAATTGTTACAAGATTTTGCAATAGTCATGTAATACTTTTGTAATAAAAATTAGTTTAAAATGCATTTGCTACAGAAATAGAATCAGGAGCATTAACTGACATTCTGGAAATATACTTCCTAGAAAATATTTATTTGAGGTTTATAAAAAAATCTTCAATTTTCCAAGTATGATGCCAATAAAAGATATAAGAAAACTGGATAAAAGTCAATATCATGAATCAACAAGTAAACAGGGAGGACTGAGAAGATGCTCTGCAGTTACAGACTTGCAGTTCTAAAAGCAAAATACGACCTGCAAACCTGCATTAAATCTAGGTTTGAAAAAATAGCTGAGACATGAGAGAATTGGGGAAATTTAAAAGAATAGAAATTAAATTACATTAATGTGTTACTGTTAATTTTCCTCACTTTTTTGAAAATTGACTTGTGTTTATGCAGGATAAAGGTTTATGGGAAACTTCTGCATAATTTAAGGGTAAAATTGTCATGATGCCTGTAACTCACTTTCAAATGGTTAAAAAAATAAGCAACAATAGGTTCAAATGCTCAGAAGCATATAGACATATTCAGAGTAGAAACAAATATGCCAAAGTGCAAACTGTTGTCAAACGTAGTTGTTCTTCAGAATTGATGGGTGTTCAAATATTCACAGCATTATTCTTTTAACTGGTCTGGAAATCAAAAATTTCATGATCAAATGGTTAAGGAAAATGCTTAATGCAGGAGCAAAACAGGCTCCAATTACATCTGCTGCTTAAGGCTAAGTGCAAATGCTGCTGTCCTTTCAATGGACTCTTCTGGTCCTCCTCATGCAGGAAACTTCTCCAAAGCCTGAACTGCCACTCTCTTTGTTCTCATTGTAATATACTAATTTATGTGACAGTATTAGCACCGTTTGACTATCCATTCCTCTGGAGCTGGAAGCACATGTTATCCATTTTTTACACACACACATCGTTTGAATACATTTTTTTAAAGACATGAAATTAACACCCAGGGACTTGCATGGTCAGAGTTGTATTTCTTGAAATAACTTGTGAGAACTCAATTAAGACATTACTTTAAGAATTAATCCCCAGTAAACTATCTGCTTGACACTAACCTTAATGACAAGAGTTAGAGAATACCCTGTCCCTGTCTTAAAATCATAATTGTCTAAGAATTACCCACCATGTTTAAGCTCTCTAAGAATCCTGACACCTAGGTCACTAGTGCTCCATTTAACTGTCCACACAGACATATATTTTGGCCTTTCACATGGCCAACTCTCTGCTATATTGTTAGCCTAATGCCTCTGATTTGATAGCACAGATTAGAAATCCCACTTTAGAGTAGACGATGTGAAATCCACTGTGAGTACTCTGTTAGGCTGGCTCATGGCTCTTTTCCCCAAGGTTTTTCTGGAATCTCATGGTTACTCAGGATAAAAATAAAATCTAGAAATGGATGCCCAGTTCTCATGGAAGTGTCACAAGTATATGACACTTCCCATTTTCTTAAAATTTGCTTTTCAAAAGATATAAATGAGGGCGTCATCATTATATCTTCTAAAAGGTTTTTTTAAAAGAATTAACTCTAAAAAATAAAAAGCCACTTAAATATTCAAAGCTATGTATCTAATCTTACAGAGCATGTCTGATAATTTCAAATTGCAACTTTTTCTGAGACTGCATGGAAGTTTCAAAGACTGTTCCTTTCTTGATTTATAGGAGAATACTTACAATATTGACTCCTGATTTATTTGACAAGCAGTCATTTATTACAATATCAAAACAGAATCTGTTCTTTTTTTGTAGGTGCCTCTTAGCATGAAAAGTAGCCTTAGTTATACAGCCTGGATCCCAGTGATAACAGTATGTGGTGATAGGGGTGGAGATGAGAAAGGACCACAAGCTCTCTGAATTCTGGCTCCTGGGCCAATGTCTGATGGAGCAGCTGAAGAGGGGAGTTTAAAGATTACTTGAAAATCTTTGGACTTGGACTGTGAGTGTCTCTGTAAGAACGAACTTTACTCTCTGGGAATAAGGCTTTTGCATAAGAACTGTCTTTCAGCAGAGAGGCCATGTGAATGATGAATACTCACACTTTCATCTTCAGTTGACCCACCTCTATGGGGGACATCTGCCACCAATGATGAGAAACACATGTGGCGTGTCCTGACTTACACTGAATAGTATATCTCCTTCCTTCCCCCTCCTTATAAGATGGGATTATCAAGGGAGGCAAAGCAGCTATGAAAGGAAAGACTTAGGTGTCTTCTAGACTATACTGAATTCTTTTGAAAAATTAAGTAAAAAGGCATATCAAAGAATACAAAGTTACAGAAAGCCCTGATAATTCCATGGGGTTGACCAGGTATGGATTGAACCTGAGTTTTTCCAGGCTGCCTGCTATTGTGCAGTCCCAATTCTGACTAGAGCAGAAAGGAGTGGAGGTCCCACTGAGAGTCCCTCCTACCTGAGAGAAGGCCTGTCTCACTTTCAGTCAAAAATGAACACAAGGTCCCATGTGCATGAGCATTGTTTGATTCAGTGGAAAAATGAGTCCAGATTTCTGCTGCCCACATGACTGTGTCTAAGGATGGTGCTCTTAGGGGTCTGTCACACTGTGGAACTCTGGAGACCTCTCAGCCTCCAGTTAATATCCTGAAGGAAAGACCTGTATAGGGGTCAGTGATGTGCTCTCATCTAACCCTAAAGAGGGTTTTTCACATGGCAGGAAGCTGTGTCAGTTGGAAGAATGCAAGTAGAGCAAGTATTCGTCTCCATGTTGACATGATTTTTGAAGGGAAGATACAGAGAGGAATAAAGACAGATAGGCAGAGAGAGGAGGCAGAATAATTCATTTTTTTCATAAGGCATCTTGAACAGTGGTTTTCTGGGTTTGGTTCTGCTTTGTCTTCATACAGGTTCAACATTGGCCTCATGGAAGATGAGAAAATTTCCCTTCTCTTTTATATTGGAAGAGTATGAAGAATTGCTATGGATTCTGTTTTAAAATTTTGGTAGAGGCTGGGGGAATGGGCAAGATTGTGTCCTTTGAAAGCATACACTGAGACACCACACAGAAAAAAGGAAAAAACAGTTTTTTCTAGTCAATACAGAAGAAGGGATTTTCCTGCTTTGGCATCAGTCAGAACAACTTGGAGAACAGAAGAAGCCTAGCTAGAGCCATGAGAGTCACATGGGAATTCTAAAGAGAGTGCATAACAGATATTCTCTCCTCCAGCACTCACCTGTTGATTGAAACAGTGGTAATCCTGTTGCTGCCTCACTCTCCTCCTAGAGGAAACTGCAGAAGCAGCCCCACTAATCTCTAGCAGTGCAAATTCAAACAGAGTAGGAAGCAGGTAGTAGCAAGACTGAGTCAAACTGAGCTGCCAGAGGTTTCTGTGATTGCTACCAGTGAATCCTTGGCTAGAAAAAACCCAGAAGGAGAAAGTTGGGGGACAGAAAGAAGAGGAACATACAGGTGTTGTGAACCTCCTACTACACACCCAGGGGCTCAGGCCCCCTGGGAATTGGGATCCAGTGGCTAAGATACTGGAAGAGCAGCCCCTGGAAAGAAATTGACCCTGAAGGTTTGGTGAATAAAAGGGACCTAAAAGCAAACAGCAGGCTGAAGTCATATAGCCCCAGCCAACAGACTTCTGGTAGCAAAACAAGTTTATCTCCCTCCTAATAAGGTTGTAAAACTACAGGCTCCCAGATGACCACTACAATCCCACCCCATGCCCACCCTCACCCAGTAGCCATCATCACTCCCTGACTTGAAACATACTATGGAAGCCTGTAAGGGTCAAAAATATAAAATAAAACAAAAATAAAGTGCTCCCAGCAGAAATTAGAAAAAATTAGCGGTAGATCAAAAGATTCCAACTCGTGGGAAAAACAACAACACATCGTGAAACTCAGAAAATGAAATCACAATAAATTGACAGCTCAACAGAAATTAACTTTGAAGACACAAAAGAATGTTTTATTCTAACCGGTAAAGAATTCAAGACTACGATCATAAAGAAATTGAGAGAATTAAAAGAAAATTCAGATAAATGAAATAAAGAGCTTAAACCAATATTTAAGCTTCAAAAGGCTGAGGTTGAAGCTCTACAGAAAAAAAAGCTCACAGAATTTAAAGGAGATAATTCAAGAAACTAAGAATAATATAGAAAGCTATGGAATCAGAATAACCCAGATAGAGGAAAAGATTACTGATATAGAAGATAATAATGGAGAAAGGATCCAGGAAGAAGAAGAAGAGAGAAGTAAAAGGCAAAATATGAAGAAACACTCAGAGAACTATCTGACACCATCAAGAAAGTCACCATTAGAATATTGGGCATCCCAGGAGGAGAAAAGAGAAAGGAAGAGAGAGCATATTCAATGCAATAAAGGCTGAAAACTTCCAAAATCTAGAACAAGTAACAAATATATAGATCAATGAAGCAAACAGAACAACTAATTACATAAATCCTAAAAAAGAAAAAGACAAGGAAAGAATTCTAAAGTTAGCTGGGGAAAATTGAAAATAACATAAAAAGGCACTCCTATCAGACTAACCTTAGATTTCTCAACAAAAACTACAGGAAACTCACCTTAGGTTGAGAGACAAGCAAAGGCTTAAAGTGGATAGATATTAAATGGTACTCCACACTAATGCTAAATCCAAAAGAGCAGACAGCTATACTCATATCAGATAAAGTGTTCTTTCAACCAAAGAAAATTTAAAAAGGATAAAGATGGGCATTATATAATGATAAAGGGATCAATATAACAAGACTTAAAACTTATTAATATTTATGCACCTACTCAAATATATCAAGCTAATATTAACAGATCTAAAGACGAATATTGACAGAAACAAATTAATACTCCTTTTTCAGTAGAGGACAGATCGCCTGGACAGAGAACCAACAATGAAACAAGACCTTTAAATGACAAAATAGAAGAGCTGGATGCAATAGACATATACAGAGTACTTCACCCCAAAACTCAAGTGCCCATGGAACATTCTCAAAGATAGATTACATGCTGGGACACAAAACAAGCCTCAGTAAATCTTCAAAGTTTGAAATCATACCTAGCAATCTTTTCAGATCACAGTAGTATCAAACTAGAGAACAACCAAAAAGAGAGCAGAAAACCACAAAAGAGTGGCGATTAAACAACATATTGTTGAGCAACCAATGGGTAAAAGATGAAATTAAGGAAGAAATTAAAAAATAACTGGGATCAAATGAAAATAAAGAAATGATGTATCAGAAACTATGGGATGCAGCAAAAACAGTAATAAAAGGTAAATATTAGCGATACAGTGCTACCACAGAAAACAGGAAGATCATAAATAGAAGACCTAAGTCATTACCTAAAGTAAGTGGAAAAGCAGAAAAACAGAAGCCTAAATCCAACAGAAGGAAAGAAATAATAAATACTAGATCAGAAATCAATTAAATATAATCAGAACGAATATTCAAAAAATCAGTGAATCCTAAGTTGTTTTTTTAAAAGAATAAACAAAACAGAAAGGCCATTAATCCAACACACAAAAAGATGAGAGAGAAAACTCAAATAAATAGAACCAAAAATAAAAATGAATAATCACAGCAGATACAAAATAAATGCAGAGGACTCTAAGAGAATACTATGTACAACTATATGGCAACAAAGAGAATAACCTAGAAGAAATGGACACATAACTATTCAATATAGTGCTGGAGATCCTGGCCAATGCAATTAGACAAGAAAAAGATATAAATGGTATACAAATAGGGAAAGAAATGAAGCTATTACTTTTGCAGATGACATTATAATATGCACAGAGTCCCAAAGAATCAAATAAGAAGCTGCTAGAAATAATAAACAAATATAGTAAAGTAATAAACAACAAAATTATTATTATAAAATCCTTTACATTTCTGTATGTCATCAATGAAATACAGAAGAGAAATGTAAACAACAATATCTCTTATAATTGCACCAAAAAATGAAATAACTTGGATAAACCTAACCAAAGAGGTGAAGAACCTATGCTATGAGAACTATAAGACATTGCTAAAAAAATAGAAGATGACACAAAGAAATGGAAAGATATTCCACATAATCAAGATGGCCATACTGCCCAAAGCAATATACAGATTCAATAGTATCTCCATCAAAATTCCAGACACATTTTTCAAATACATAGAACACAAAACAATGAAATTTCTCTGGAACAACACACAACCCACAATAGCAAAAACAATACTCAAGATAAAAAAAAATGGAGAAGTCATGCTCCCTGACTTCAAACTCTACCACAAAGCACTAATAATTGAAACAGAATGGTACTGGTGTAATAACAGAAAGACTGCTCAATGGAACAGAATTGGAATTCCAGTTATAAACCCACATACAGATGGACTCCTCATTCTTGACAAAGGAGCCGAAAGCTTACAATGGCACAAGGACAGCTTCTTTAATAAATGGTGCTGGGAGAACTCGTCAGTCACATGCAAAAAGTTGAAATTAGACCATTGCCTAACACCATGCACAAAAATCAACTCCACGGGTTAAAGACCTAGACAAAACAACAGAAATATCAAACACATAGAAGAGAATGGAGGCAAAATATTATTAGACATAGACCTACAAGATATCTTTGGCATCTCAACTCCATTGCAAGGCAAATAAATTCCAAGATAAATAGGCAGGACTACATAAAGCTAAAAAGCTTCTACTCAGCAAAAGAAAGTTTCATAAAAGCAAAAGGCATCCAACTGAATGGGAAAAGATATTTGCCTCTCATCCCTGGGATAAGGGGTTAATATCTGATATACAAAGAACTCAAAATATTGGACAACAAAAATACAAACAACACAATCAAATAATGGGCTGATGATCTTAATAGACACCTCTCCAAGGAAGACATACAAATGGCCAAAATGTTCATGAAAGATGTCTCTTGTCATCAGGGAAATGCAAATCAAAACAATGATGAGCTATCCCCTCACACTGGTAATGATGACTGTTATCCAAAAAAATAGAAATAATTAGGGCTGAAGAAGATGCCGAGAAAAGGGAACTCTAATTCACTGTGGAAATGTAAAGTGGTGCAACCATTCTAGAAAGCATTATGGAGAATTCTCAAAGAATTGAGAATGGAAATTCCATATGATCTAGTTGTTCCCCCACTATGCATTTACCCTAATGACACAAAAACACTTATCTGAAGCGATATATGCACCCTCATGTTCATTGCAGCACAATTCACAATAGATAAGACCTGGAAACTCCCTGAATGTCCATCAACAGAGAAGTGCATAAAGAATATGTGGTGCATATACACAATAGAATGTTATGCAGCCATAAAAAGAGATAGATCCTGCCATTTGTAAAAACATGGGTAGACCTGGCGAGAATTATGCTTGTCGAGATAAGCCAGAAAGACGGATATCCTATGATAGCACTCATATAATGTATAAAGAGAAAACAATAAATGTCATAAGTTAAAAAACACTAAAAATGAGGAGAGAGAGATCATTACTGCAAACAACTATGGGCTCAGTGGTGTGAGACAAAAAGGCAAATCAGGGGATACCAACATGCTGGGGAGGGGTGGGGAAATAGGATGAAGGGAATTAACTGTAAATGAAGGGGAAAGGGAGGATATTAGTAAACCTACTATGCTATTTGTAAATGTAAAATAATGCTTTGTATATCTCAAAGCAAGCCATTGTGAAAATGCAATATCCCTTCACTAGTAACAAACACAAAAAAAGGAAACATTTCTCATTAGCGCAGTCATTTATAGGGGCTTACATTTTAAAACAAGACTGATATATTAGGTTTTTCATTTTCCTATGATTTTAGTTTGTAAATAAAATGTTCCCTGTGACAACTCAGAAATTTTAAAAAGTTAATTTTTTCAGGAACAATTTTCAGATGAATAGAATAAGAATAAGTGCCAGTAGTTCCCAGGTTCAAAACAAGACAAAAAAACAATAACAAAAAAATTGTTAGAATTCACCAGTGAAACCATCTGAGCCTGGGTTTTTCTTAATGGGATTTAGTTTTACATATCATTATATTTCACTTCATGTTTTCTATTTCTTCTTGAACACGTTTGGTAGTATGTCTCTGAGTTAACTGGTGTGATTGAATACAGTTATTAACATTTTCTTATAATCCTGTTTATTTCTAAAATTTGAAAGTTATATCTCTTCTTTCTGTTTTTTAGCAATTTAAGTCATTTTTCTTGGTCAATACAGTGGTTTATCAATTTTTCAGAGAACAAACTTCCTATTTTGTTTCACCTACTACTTTTATTATCCAGTTCATTTATTTTACTTTTTTATTAGCTTCTTTTGCTTACTTTGGCTTAATTTCCTCTTTATGTTTTTAGTTTATTAAATGAGAAGTTTAGATTGTAGATCTATAGCATTTTATTAGCTTAAGTATTTACATCTATAAATTTCCCTATAAACAATGCCCTAGCTTCCTCTCAAAAAACCGCATAGTTTGCTTCTATTCTTCTCAAAGGATTTTCTAACTTACTTTGTATTTTATTTTTTGAATAATTGGTTATATAGGATTACATTATTTAAATTAAAGATATTTTCAAAATCCTTATTTACTTTTTAGTCACTTCCAGTATAATTCTATTGTGGTCAAAGAAAATTCGTATAATTTCACTGCTTTTCATTTTACTGAAGCATATTTCATGTCCTGATTAATGTTCCAGGTACACTTAAGAAGAAGCTATTCTACTGTTGTTTGGTGGGGTTATTGTTAGACATTATTAGGTAGAGTGTTCTGTGATTGTCTGTTAGGGTTATTTTCCTTTTGGAATGGTTAATGCTTTTTCCTTGCTGATATGCTCAACATGCTTGTTCTGTCCCTGAAGTTTCAAACTTTATTTAAGGAAAGATGCAGCTAGGAATGAAGGTTTATAGGCAGGCAGGCAAGAAAAGAGGAGTAAGAACCATCTTTTTTTAAATTTTGTTTACTTGTTCACACTGGTTGCTTCTCCCCAGGACGCAAATTCAGAAGTATGTGACTTGCTGCTTTGGAGGTAATTGGCCGACCCACTATTCCAACAGGGTGTACCCCACTATTTTTCTTGAACTCTGTACATCTCCATTAAGTTATTTTTATTGCAATAACTTTTATTTTACACATTAAATTAAACTCATATGTATAGGTTCCCCATATGTGCAATTTCCACACTCCTCATATACATGTCACACAATCTGCTATCCACTAAATCACCAAGTGTTCTTCTCCTTTGTTGAATGTGCTTCACCAACACTTGCTCCACACTGTCCCATTCCAAATTGGTAATCTCAGTTTTATTGCAACTTTTAAAGGATTGGATTTGTTTCTTTTTCTTTGCTTTTTTCCTACTTACATTACACCTATGAGTAAGATCATCTGGTATCTATATTTCTACTTTTTATTTATTACACTTAGCATAATGGTCTCTAGATCCATCCATGTTGATTATAATGACTGGATTTCATCTCTTCTAAGAGATGTGTGGTAGTCCATTGTGCATATGTAATATATCTTTTTTATTATTCATCTGACATTGGGCACTCAGGTTTACCAGATCTTAGCTATTGTGAATAGGATGAAAATAGACATGAGGGTGCATAAATATCTGTGGTTTAGCATTTTGAAACTTTTGGGTAAACACCCAGGTATGGGATGGAAGGATCCTAGGGTATTTTCATCCTCTAGTTTTTGAGGACTTGCCATACTGTTTTCCATAGGAGTTGCACTCCCAACAACAGGGCAAAGTGTTCCCTTTTCTAAACATCCTTAACAACATTTATTGTTTCCAGGTTTTTGATAATAGCCAGTATCTCAGGTGTATTGTGATATCTCATTATTGCTTTAATATGCATTTCCCTGATACTGAGTAGGAACATCATTTCATGTACTTATTGCCCATCTGAATATCCTGTTAAGAAAAGTGTCTCTCCAATTCCTGTTGTCATTTTCTGATTGCATTTCCTGTTTTTCTGTTATGGAATTTTGTGTTCTTTGTATATTTTAGGTATTAAGGCCTTCTCGGAAACATGAAATGCAAGCATCTTCTCCCAGTTATTAGGTTTCCTTGCGGTTTTGGTGATGCTTGCTTTCACTGTGAAGAAGCTCTTTAGTTTGATGTAGTCCCAGGTGTTTATTACGTTTTTCATTTCCCTTGATGCTATAATTGAACCCCCAAAGGCCTTTCTACAGCTGATGTCATGGAAATTTTTTTCCCGTTTTGTTCTCTAAGAATTTTATGGTTTCCGGTCTAACATCCAAGTTTCTAGTACGTTTTGGGTTAATTTTTACGAATGATGTTAAATAGTTGTCTAGCTTCATGCTTTTGCATGTAGTTGTCAAGTTATCCCAACACTGTTTATTAAAGAGATTTTCCTTTCTCCATCACATGGTTTTGGCTATTCTTTCATAAATTAACTGACTATGTAATGGCCAGTTTCTGTTGATTCAGTTCTATTCCACTGATCTGTGCCTGTTATTATTCTGTTATTGATTTGCAATATAGTTTAATGTCTGGGAGTGTAATCTCTTCAGGTTTGTTCTTTTTTTTAATAATTCAGCATCTTTTGCTGTTCCATGCAAATTTTAGATTTTTTGTTCTATTTCCTGGAAATAAATCTGTAAGGTTTTAATGGAATTTTAATGCAATCACTAAATCTGTATATTATTTTGGGTAAGATGATGATTTTAATGCTGTTGATTCTTTCTAGCCATGAGCAGGGGATGATATCTTTCTATTTCTTTGTGTCCTCCTCTATTTAAGAGGGACTTATAATTTTACTTGTACAAGCCTTTTACTTCCTTTGCTAGTTATATGCACAGGTAACTTTTCTTGTAACTTCTATTTTTAATGGTGTGATTTTCATGCTCTCAATTTTTTCTAGCGTGTTGTTTATGCATAAAAATGCAGCAGATTTTTGTGCATTGATTTTGTAATCTGACACTTTACTGTCTTTGTTGATGAGATCTAGAACTTTTTTGACAGAGTTTTTAGGGGTTTATATATATATTTATATGTATATATATATAGTTGTCACTTGCAAATAATGAGAATTTTGCTTCTTCCTTTCCAATTTAGATTACCTTCAATTCATTTCCTTGCCTAATTCCTCTGGCTAAGACCTCCAGTACAATGTTATATAGTGATGGAGAGAGTGGACAGCCTTGCTTCATTCCTGACCTCAGAAATGGTTTTAATTTTTTGCCATTGACTATGATGTTGGCTGTGGTTTTTTTCATATATGCCTGTTTTTCTGTTATGGAGTTTTATGTGTTCTTTTTGTATTTTATATATTAAGGCCTTCTAAAAAATATGAAATGCGAATATCTTCTCCCAGTTATTAGGTTTTCTTGTGGTTTTGGTGATGTTTACTTTCACTGTGAAGAAGCTTTTTATTTTGATGTAGTCCCAGGTGTTTATTGAATTTTTTTGTTTCCCTTGATGTTATAGTTGAACCCCCAAAGACTTCTCTACAGTTGATGTCATGGAAATTCTTTCTTATGTTGTTCTCTAAGAACTTTATGGTTTCTGGTCTAATGTCCAATTTTCTAGTCCACTTTGAGTTAATTTTTGTGAATGGTGTTAGAGAGTTGCCCAGCTTCATGCTTTTGCATGTAGTTGTCAGGTTTTCCCAACACCATTTATCGAAGAGATTTTCCTTTCTCAATCATATGATTTTGGCTATTCTTTCATAAATTAACTGAATCTATGTAATGGGCCAGTTTCTGATGATTTGGTTCTATTCCACTTTTATGTGCTTGTTATTATTCCAGTACCATACTGCTTGGGTCACTATTGATTTGCAATATAGTTTAATGTCTAGGAGTATAGTTCCTCCAGATTTGTTCTTTTTTCTAATAAATCAGGGTCTTTTACTTTTCCATACAAATTTTAATTTTTTGTTCTGTTTCCTGGAAATAAACCTGTTGGATTTTAATGGAATTTTAATGCAATCATTAAATCTGTATATTGCTTTGAGTAAGATGATAATTTTAATGCTGTTCATTCTTCCTAACTATGAGCAGGGGTGCCTTTGCACTTCTTTGTGTCCTCCTCTATTTCTTTAAAGAAGGACTTATAATTTTACTTGTACAAGTCTTTTACTTCCTTTGCTAGTTATATGCACAGGTAACTTTCCTTTTAACTTATCTTTTTAATGGTGTGATTTTCATGATGTCACTTTTTTCTAATCTGTTGTTTGTGCATAAAAATATAACAGATTTTTATGCATTAATTTTTAACCTGTCACTTTACTGTATTTATTGATAAGATCAAGAAATTTTTGACACTTTTATATATATAGAATCATGTCACCTGCAAATAATGAGAATTTTGCTTCCTCCTTTTCAATTTAGATATCCTTTCCTTGCCTAATTGCTCTAGCTAAGACCTCAAGTACAATGTTAAATAGTAATGAAGAGAGTGAAGAATCTTGCTTCATTCCTGACCTCAGAAATGGTTTTAATGTTTTGCCATTGACTATGATGTTGGTTGTGGGCTTTTCATATATGGCCTTCATTATTTTGAAGTATGTACCTTCTATTCCCATTTTATGGAGATTTTTTTATCATAAACGGATATTGGATCTTATCAAAAGCTTCTCTGTATCTATTGATTTGTTAATGTGGTTTTTTCTTTGCTCTTGTTGATATGGTTTATATTAATGAATTTACATATGTTGAAACATCCTTACATCCCTGGGATAAATCCCACTTGTTTATGATGGGTGATATTTTTGATACATTGTTCTGTTATGCTTGTTAATATTTTGTTGAGAATTTTTGCATCTATGATCATTAGATATATTGATCTGTAATATTCTTTCTGATGTCTCTATCACCTTTTGGTATCAGTGTCATGTTAGCCTCATAAAAAGTGTTTGGAAAAGTTCAGTTTTCTTCAGTATTTGGAAGAATTTGAGAAGAATACTTATTAAATATACTCTGAAGGTTTGGTTGACCACTTTAGAGATCCAATCTGGTCCTGGGCTTTTATTTTTGTGGAGACTTTTGATTACCTCTTCAATTTCTTTGCTTGTGATTGTTTTGTTCATGTTTCTCATGTCTTCTGGGTTCATTCTGGTAGACTATATTTTTCTAAAAACCTACTCATTTCCTCAAGGTTGTCCATTTTGTTGGTGTAAAGATGTTCATAGTTGTCCCTTATAATATTTTGAATTTCTGTAGTATCTGTTTTAACATATCCCCTTTGATTATGATTCTAGTTATGAAAATTTTCTCCCTTTGTGAGTCTGGGCAATGATTGGTCAATTTTGTTTAGTTTTTAAAGAACTAACTTTTGCTTCATTGACCTTCTGGATTGTCTTCTGTTTTCCATTTCTGCTCAGATTTTGATTATTTCCTTTCTTCTGCTGATTTTTTACTTTAATTGCTCTTTCTCTAGTTGTTTTAATTGTAGAGATAGGCTGTTCATTTGTTATTTTTCTTATTTCTTAAAGTGTGTGTTGATTATGATGAACTTTCCTCTTAGTTCTGCTTTTGCTGTATCCCATAGATTCTGGTAGTTCATGACTTCATTCTCCTTTGTCTCTATTTACTCTTTTACCCAAGAGTCACTTAGGAGCAGATTACTTACTTTCCAAATAATTTGCTGTGTTCAGATTTCTTTTTGTGGTTGATTCATTGTGATCAGAGAAGATGCTTGTTATGATTTCAATCTTTGTAAATTTGTTGAAAGATGTTTTGTGTGCCAGTATATGATGTAGCCTTGAAAATGTTCCATGTGTGCTTAACAAGAAAGTGCATCTGCAGTTTTGGGATGAAGTATTTGTTATGTATCTATTAAAACAATCAGTTCCACATGGTCACTTAAAGCAACTGTTCCCCTGTTGTTAGTGTTAATAGTTCTATGTTTGCTTCCTATTTTTATTTGAAAGCATATAGTCTGCCATTCATTCAAAGTATCCACATTTTAGTTCTCTTCTTTTCCTCCCCACTTTTTATATTTGCTCTCTTAATACTTGGAATATACCATACTGTTCCCTTCTGGCCTGTAGAGTTTCAGTTGAGTTATAGGCTGAAAATATTATGCAGGTTGTTCTACATCTGACATATTTTTCTCTAACTGGTTTTAAGATTCTTTATCTTTTATTTTTGACATTTATTGGTTAGCGTCTACGTGATTTCTCTTTGGATTTCTTTTATTAGGAATTCTTTAAGCTTCCTGATCTGGAGACTTGCTTCATTCTTCAGTTTGGGAAAGTTCTCATCTATAATTTTTTTGAAATATGATTTGTACCCATTTTTAATATCATATTCTGGGTCTCCAGTGACGTGAATGCTGTTCCTTTTGGTGTTATACCAAAGGTCTCTAATTCTGTTAATTTGTTTGCATATTTTTATCTCTTTTGCTGGTTTGCTTATTTTGAGTTCCTCTGTCCTATCTTCCAGATCACTGACTCTGTTGGAAGATTCATCTGTCCCATTATTGAGCCCCTCTATTGAGTTCTTTAGTTCAACTATTGTGTTCTTCACTTCTTTGATGTGTTGTTTCATTTCTTCTCTTTTATTTTTGTTGTTCTCTTTTACTGGTGATAATGAGTAAGTATATTTCATTATATTTTACATGTTACTTTCCAGTTTTCCCACCACCATTTGTTAAGTAGACTTTTCCTTACTCCAGTGTATGCTTGTGGCACATTTTTCATAGATAAATTACCCATATAAATGGGATTTTATTCTTGGGCTCTCAATATGATTCCACTTATCAGTGTGTCTATTTTGCTGCAGTATCAAACTGTTTTGATGATGGTCACTCTGTAATATAGTTTGAGACAAAGGAATGTGATTCCTCCACTGTTCTTTTTTTCTCTTAACATAGCTTTTTCTGTATTCAAGGTCTTTTGTAATTCCATACAAACTTTGGTATAGTTTGCTCCATTTACTTGAAGAATGGCCCTGGAATTTTTATGAGAGTTGCATTAATACTATGTATTACTTTGGGTAAAATGGCTTGTTACTCTGTTGATTCGAAGAATGTAGGAAATTGTCTGCAATAACTTCTTTAAATAAGCTTACTTCTCCTTTTGTCCCCTTCCATTATCCTTATGGTTGTTCTCATAGTATCTTATATTTATCAAATGGTTTCATTGTTCATCAATCTTGTTTCCCCCTCCTCTTCCATTAGGGTCACCACTTTTATCTTCAATACCTAACATTTACTCCCTGCATGATTTAATATGTTTATGGTGTTTTCCATGTTAATTGGAATTTATTGACTTTATCTTTCATCTCTAGCATTTCTCCCAGGACTTTCTTTATGACAGCATCTCCTTGGTGAAATAATAACTTTGATCTTCATGTTTTCTGAAGTCTTTCAATTGTCCTTGGGTATTTGTGTGTGCTTCCTGCATCTCATTCAACATTTTAACAACTTTGATTTGGAGTTCTTTATCTTTTAGAATTTCCAAATCCATGTCAATGGTGTTCTTCTCTGTTGAGCTCATAGCATCTTCCTCTTTTTGATCCATTTGAGTTTTATTGTGGGTTGCTTAGATTTTGGCATGGCTTTTTTACCTTCAGTTTAGAACTGTGACTTTCTTATTCCTTTATTTTAGACTTCTTCCTACCTATATGATTATGTGACAGGTGCCAGCTCCTGATTTAAGTTGGGTTGTGAGTGATTCTGCTCTCAATGCTCTTTTATGGTTGGCCACTGATGCTTTTCAGGAGGCACTTGTTAAGACTTTGTCCCTTTGCAGCACAAGGAGTTTCATAGGCAACCCAAATGAAGTCCAGAGCTACAGCTTTCATGTAGACCATTTAGGTATTTTAGGATAAATGGGTCTGTGTCTTGGTTGAGACACTATATGTTCTCAGATCCCCAAGAATTATGGGCGACTTGTTCTGGGGTATTGGCTGGGCAGACTGGGGTCAATAATCCATAAGTCTGGAGGCATAGTGAGCACTGATTTCAACCCTGGTATTTGGACCTATTGGTTTATAGATCTGAAGCCTAGCATATACTGTCTTTGAACTGAGATCTGTTGGACAGGAACTTGTTCTGGGGCAATGTAGGTGGTTCTGGTGATGCAAGATCCTAGGGAGCAGAGGCCTGGAGGCTATGCTTCTGTAAAACATAGCAGAGCCGAAGGCATAATAAAGGACTCTTATAGAAGGATCTGATGATCCAGGTTTCAGAGAACAAGGCCTGGGGTCACTGGAGCCTGTTGAGTGTAGTGAATGGTTCAAGGTCTGTGTGTCTTTCAGGTGAGTCCAATGATTTGTAGTGTGGGGAACCAATGCCTGGGGTTGCAGGAGCCTAGTGGGTACAGCAAAGTTGGGCAGGCAAGCTGAGTGGATGCAATTTAGAAACTCTTCCAAGTGGGTCTTATGATCTGGGTTGACAGGAAGCAAAGTACTCAGGACTGTCAAACTGGCAAATTCAGTTAGTAGGGCAGGCACACCCCTGGTTCTCTTCCAGTCTAGTCAAGTGATACAGTTTCTTGGAGATCAGAGAACTTGTGTCACAGTCTTTCATTCTCTGGTTCACACCTCTCTTTCCAAGGCCACTCTAGTACCCACATGAGTCATTTTCATCAGCATTCCTCTAAGTAAGGAGGATTCTATGGTAGAATGTGGGCAGGTTACAATGAACCTCAATCTCAAACAAACCACTCTAAAATTAGAAAAACAGCTAGGCAAATAGAACATCTTTTATAATTTTAATAATTAGTTTGACTGATGCAATATTACATCATAAAATCATACAGATTTAAATGTGCATCCTTGTGACTCAACATTTGTGTGTAATACATTGAGTTCATCAACACATTCCAGTTCTTACTTAACCATACAAAAGTTTTAAATATATGTCTGTGACACAAAATAAATGAATGCAAATGAATTTTGGAGCAAGAGAAGTTCTTCCTTCTTCATTTACTGAATTTAGACACATGGTAGCTTTAGCATTTTTTGATGTCAAAGAGGAATGCTTGTGGTGTAAGATAAATCACATTGTCTTCTTTCGACTACACATTCAAAGTCAGCAATGAGGCTTTGTTCCCTAATGGAGTAGCAGTTGGGAGCATTCCATGTACATCATACAGTCCTGGATTGCTCACATCCCAGGCCCTGGGGAATAACCAAAATTAAAAACTAAATAAAATGAATAAAAATACTTCCTCTTCTCTCTCCCTGCCTGTCTCTGCTTGTCTTCATTCTTGTCTGAGATTTTCCTTTAAAAATAGAAATACTATATCAGAATAAATTTCTACTCATATTCCTAATGTTTTGTAGTGAAATTTAGCTGAGAACCTTTAGAAATGTTTACCTATAAGCTAACATGAGAAACAATCAGGCAAACTGCTTATCCAATTCAGGCAGTTATTAGAGGTCTGATAGAAATTGAACCACATGTGGAGTTTCCAGTATTTTCCCACTGAGCTTATTCATTTTTAATCATATCTTTGTAGAGACCTATCCTCTGTGATTGTGTTTGAGTCTCGTTATTTGTGTCCAACCAACTCTGAATTATAAAAGTGAAGTGATGTCAGTTCTGCAACTAGCCAGAAACTTGTAGTACTGTCGTCTTCCTCAGTGTTGTACCTCTGTCAGCTCTATTCTTATTCAGTGAAGCACCACCATGTGCGAGCTATCCCATGAGAAAAACTTGTGGGAAAACCCTGAAGACATCCTGTGACCTATGTCCAAAAAGAATTGCATCTTTCAAAGAGCTACAGGAGGACGCTTCAAAGAATTTTCTCAATCTGACTTCACAAGCTTCTAGCCCTGGCTGACAGCTTGAGTGCAATTCACATGATAATTTGGTTTCTTTGAGAAAAGCATCTGGTAAAAACAGGTGTATAAGTGCATATATTTTCTAATATATAAACATATATAGATGAAGCTAAAATATTAGAACTTGGGTTGTCATAAGTATTTTCAATGAGCAAAATATTCAAGTTCTTGAAAGCAGTTTCTCCTGGTTACAAATATTTGCTGATAAAGTGGAAATATATTGAGATTATTTAATGGAAGCCACTTCTTCCTAATTTATGTACTTCTCACAGTGGATTTGTAGATATGGAACGAAAATGAGTCAATTTAATTGACTCAATTAATATAAGAAAATTTTGCATTTTGTTTTCAGATCTTTGATAATAATCTTTAGCAGCAGTGTTCAAATGACCTCTTGAGAAAATAAAGGGATCAGACTAGTCTAAATATGTGCAGTTTTCTCATTTTCCTCATCACTTTATATAATTCCACATAGATTGGTGTAAGTTAGATGAATTGCATTAATTATCAGTTCTGTGCATTGATCCCTTAAATCCCAAAAGGAGTAATAATTCATAAGTATTTCCCACTGTGCAAGGTTTCAGTACAGTCAAGCTTTATACTAGTGTCTTCTCTGATCATCATCGTTATTTGCATAAGGGGATTCATGTCTGAGTTTGACTTCGCACCAGTTCTGAGGACACAGCCTCATTCCATACCACTCACCAGGTAGGCGAGGGACTTGGGTCCAAAGTCCAAGCATGAGTCAGCAAAGCACAGCCCAGTGAATACCCAGGGAGATGATGGATAGAGGGGAATCTTTAGAGACACTCAATATCAAGACAAAGTTAGTAACAGATAGTATGAAAGCACAACAATATTCAGAATTTTAGCTCAGAAATCTAAGTTTTTTAATTGTAAATTTCAGAACTATCATTAAAATTTGATTCCGCTGTCCTCCACAATTATTAGCTATTCATATTTATAACAATATTTGGCAAAAAAATTGAATTCAAACACTTTGACATTCCATGTACATGATTTGATGGCTATGAATATAATGAGAACAGTAATTTATAATATTAAGAAAACTTGCAGAAGCTTTATTCATGACAGGTTTTGAGAGGTGTGATATGTAGCTTTTTAATTTCAGCTGCATAAAGATTACCATGACATAGTTGGGTGATAATCAACACTTCATAGTTTGAGAGGTCATAGTACTTATTATTTTTAGACGACAAATATGTATCCCAGTACGTTTTTTACCTAGACAACAAACCTCTTCATCAGACATGTGTACTCATGCCCTATCACCTAAACTATTATTTATCTCTTTAATCACTGCAGGGTGAGTTCACAGAGGGAAAAAACTGATTATCACTCTACTATTTCTCAGTACATAAAGCACATTGTTGGCATAGTGAATACAAATAAAACAAAATTTTAGTTTAAAAACTTCATTAAATTTTGTTTATTTTAGCTCATCAGAAGAACACAGTGTAGTCAATATGTTTTCACACACTGTAGCCATTGTCCTTGTGCTTTGATCTTTTTTGGTTGCTATTTAAGACAAAGAATGAAATGTGGTCATCTCTCATTAGTTCTTCCAAGAGTGAAGAATTAATTTAAATATACCCCTGTAATGAAGTAGAAGTGAAGTCTCCCCTCTCTAGGGAAGTAGAAGTGAAGATGTAGAAAACATGGAAGCTAATATTTGCTGTGGTCATTTGCATGGGTTGTGAGCATGCCCCTGATGGGTGATATCTGAAACTCCAGGAATATAGTGTCAATATTGAGTCAAATTTACTGATACTCAGCCGGTGTGAAACACAATTGGTAAGTCTGGGATAAAAAAGTAAGCATCTGTATCAGTAATACCAACAGTGAATTGTCCTGTGTAAAAGTTAAGATGCAAAGGTAATGAACAACTGGGAAGACATCAATTGCCAAAGATTTGGTTAATTTGTAAATTATTACTCACTGGCTCAGAGTGTTCAATACCCACTATGAGACTTTTGAGAACACTGTGTGCTATTGCAAAGCAGAACACATGCAAGATAATAGTTCCTGTGATGAAGGTGAGGCATATATGATTGTCCTGTACTTTTATGTTGAATCTTCTAGTTTTCCTACTATGGATTCTGTTAGTGAATTTAGTAAAATGCATTTTATTTTGTTGTTTCCTCACTTATGACTGTGTTCGTTTTCCATTTCATTAATCATAGATTTATTATTTTGTCACTGTATAGTCTTCAAGGCAGCATCTCTCTAACATGTTAATATTTATAACTTTGTTTCTGGAGTGAGTCTCAAGTCAGTATCTTCAGTGTTAGGAACTTACCTCATAATAATGGATTTTTATATTGGCTATGCATAATGTGCTTAGATAAACCACAATTAGCACTTTCTCTGTGTCCTAGATGCACCTTGTTTATTTTAGAATAATCCTGTGGATCTGGAATAATATTGTGACAAAGGAATAGAAAATATTAGCAGAAAAGATATATAAGATCTTGTTATTTTATTAGGAATATAGACATCACTATGACACAGTATCCATTCCTACTTCCCATTAGTCCTATCACTTCCACTCTCTCCTCTAATGAGCATTCTGTTATGAGGATCTATCAAATGGAACTATATTTCCACACCACAGCACATTATTCCCAGAATAACCATAGGACTCAAATGCTTAAAAAGAACACCCAATTGGACGAGTGTCAATCATAAATCTCATCTTTATAGTGTGCATATATTTAAGAGACTCAGACTTGGACCATATTAGCAAAGTCCCAATCCTATGCACTTGTCCCTAAGAACCAAGTATTTTTTGAAACTTATAGACCAGGTCACTTATTTTTAGAAGGCAGGCTTGGCAAGGCCCAACAAATGCAACACAGCTATGCATAATTCATAGAAAATTTGGTGTTAGGAATTTGTTCAAATGGTATAGTGTTACACTGCTGGTGTGAATGCATGTTTAGGCAACTCTTTTGGAAAACAGTATATAGATTCCTCAAAAACAAAGATGGATTTATCATTCCTCCACCAATCCTATTCTTGAACATAGACCCAGAGAATACAAAATCTAAGAAGAAAAGCAATCCGCACTCCTATTTTCATAGCAGCACCATTCGCAATATCCAAGACATGGAAACAACCTAAATGTCCATCAACAGATGACTGGGTAAAGAAGATTTGGTTTATAGACACAATTAAATTTTATGCAACTGTTAAACAAGATGAAATTGTGCCAGTTGTAGAATTCTGGTAGGAACTAGAGTGGATAATGCTAAGTCAAATAAGTTAGAAAGAAGATAAATACAGATGTCTCATGTGTAATATAATTAAATGAAATAAATGAACTTAAAAATCCCAACAAAATAAGAGGACACAGACCGTGGTTGCCAAAGGGTTTGGGAGAGTGAGAGGAAAGGAAATAGGGAGTACATTTGTGATAAAGAACAATAGGATTATTGTGGTGGTGGCTGTCATGCTTATGCAGATTGAGATGAAATGTCAATATTGTAAAATTAATATAACGTAGTGAATAAAATGTTTATATTGTTACACAGCACTGGAGCCACGGATGAGGAAGAAGAATAAAAGCCAGACCAGATGTTGGTCACTACGGTTTCAGACTTTATTGGACTTTGCATAAATAGAAAAACCTCAGCTAAAATTAAGATTGGATATAAAACAGTATTGGCTGAACAAACCAATCTTTCAAAACTGCTAAAGTGACACAGAAGGTTAATGAAAATGACTGTATACATTTCACATTGCGAACATCATATATATTCTGTTGAGTGTCCCAAATGTGTGAATTTGCTCTTGCTATCACCAGTGGAGTCAGGATCCACACTTTCTTGCTTTATTAAATTAAAAAGTATATACCTAGATAATTATATTATCTGAATATGATAGCATAATAGGTATTTAATGCTTTTCAAAATGATCACCAAATAAATCTACATTTTATTCAGCGTCATGCAAAGTTAAAAATATTTTTGGTATTAATGTGAACTTTGCAAATTTTCACTTTTAGCAACTTTCAAACATATTATAGATATTTATTACCTACATACTCAACATTTTACATTCACATTCCATAAATTTTTTTAATAATTGGAGAATGAGATTTTCTTAGGATAAATCCCAAATGCTGGGCAGTAGTTGAAGGGTGGTCGGTAGACCTTAAAAACTATTAACAACACACATGACACAGAACAGTGGAGTCACACACATTGTTACAAAGTTCTTATTATTTGTTTAATAATGATCCCAACCACGGTCATTGATTTGCCTTTAGATAAAATAAATTGCTGTTTACTTCTTTGATTTAAAAAATCCTGCAGAAGACTATATCTTATTTTTGTATGCTTGTTTCCTTTAGTCAAAGGACAAATATTTTATTTGCGATTAAATTTTTAAAATCTCTAAATACACTTGTCTAACCAAAGAGTATATGTATAACCACAGATGTGTGGGACAATGACAATGTGAAATACTTCTAGGAAAAATGTGTTTGTCACAATCAAGAATTATAGAAAAAATGTGCAAAATACTCATGTGTGGTTGCAGTATTGATTAATTGTTGTATTCCATTAAGATTGCACACTACACTAAAGGTTACTTCCTTACTTAACCACTCTCATTACAAGCTTCTCAAAAGGTGTTAGACTGGTAATCAGAGAGAGGAAGAATTAATGATTTATTTTATTCGGTTGTGTATTTCGGTTGTTTTCCTGAGCCCTGGGTCTTGAACTGGGGATCCATATTTTTATTTCATTAAATTAAAATAGTAGAGACCTATATTATTTTCTTATGTTAGCAAAATGCTTTGATATTTTAATGCTTTCCAAAATAATTACCAAATGAGTCTAGTTTATATTCAGCACCAGGCATAGTTAAACTATTTTTCACAGTGATGTGAGCTTTGTAGATCTGCTCTTTTAGCAACTTTCAAACATAAAGCAAAATATTATTAGCTATAGTCATCATCTTATATATACATGCTATGAAATAAGTATTTTAAAATTGGAAATAGTTCTTTTCTTAGCATCTAGCTTAGATGCTGGGCAGTAGGTGAAGAGTGATAGAGCTAAAAAACTGTCAACAGAAAATATTACCCAAATAAATGGAGTCACAAATTTGTTAAAAAGTTGTTATGGGTTATTTGAAAATGCTTTATACAGCTTTAATTTGAAAAATAATTCTTTGGAGAGACTACATATTTTCATATGACTGCTTGCTTCAGGGAGAGGACAGATGCACTATTGTGACTGGATTGGGGAGAGGACAGATGCACTATTGTGACTGGATTGTTTTAAATCTCTGAATATCCTTGTCTACTCATCATGGATGCCTGTAACAACAGTGGATGGAGCACAGGCTATGAAACAGGACTTACAGAAATATTATGTCACACACAAGGACTATAGAAAATGAATACTTTGAAATGTGATTATTATATTGATGAATTGCTTGAATCCAATACATAGACACATTAATGGGTACTTGCTTACTTATAACCACTTTCATTTATTTTTCCAGTAGGTGTCTCTGCCATGTGAAAGTACACAATATAACAGATGACTTCGAATTCTGCTCCTAGGATTCTCTGAGGATCCAGAACTACAGCCATTAATATGCTTCCTGTTCATCTCCATGTGCCTGGTCACCATCATGGGAAACTTGCTCACCATCCTGGTTGTCAGCTCTGACTACCACCTCCACACTTCCATGTACTTGTTCCTCTCTATCCTGTCATTGGCTGACACTATTTACCTCAACCACGGTCCCCAAATTGATTTTAAACTTTGAAACTCATATCAAAATCATCTCTTATTCAGGATGCCTAATTCAGTTGTCTCTCTTTTATCTTTTTGGTTGTGGGGACAGTGTACTACTCACTGTGATGGCTTATATGTTCATAGCTATTTGTCACCCCCTACACTACACAGTCATTAAGAACCCCCACATGTGTAGCCTGCTGGTCCTAGTGTCTTTGTTCATCAGCCTTTTGGACTCACAGCTACACTGCTTGATGATACTACTACTTAAATTTTGCACACATGTAGAAATTCCTACTTTCTTCTGTGATCCTCCAGAGCTCCTCAAACTTGCCTGCGGTGACACTTTCTCCAATAACATATCCAATTATTTTCTGGCTGCTATCGTTGCTGGTATTCCCATCTCAGGGATTCTTTGCTTTTATTGCGTACATTTTTTCCTCAATTTTGAGAATTCCATCAACAATTGGGAAGTACAAAGCATTCTCCACCTGTGGATCTCACGTGTTAGTTGTTTGCTTTTTTTATGGAACAGCAATTGGTGTGTACCTCAGTTCAGTTCTCTTATGTTCACCTACAAGGGGTGCTGTGCCCGAGGTGTTTACTCTGTTGTGTTCCCATGTTGAACCCCAACATCTACAGTCAGGAACAAGGATGTCAAGAGAACCTTGTAGAAATTCTTTCACAAAAAAGTATAATCTCAATACTTGGGATAACTATTTTTTAGAGAGCATTTAAACATCACAACACTAGACATCTAGCATTGGAAAACAATACATACATTTTCTAAGTCATTGCTTTTAAAGAGCTTGGCTTATGTGTTAGAAAATTGCTAATGTTGAAACATTTTAATATAATTTCAGAACTGTTCTGGAATCTTACGTATGTCCATAAAACTGTATCATTTAATCTTTTACGTCTTCGGGTCTGCTATATTCAACACCTGTTATCAAGAAATAGCATTGAAATTCACAATTCTTTAAATAAGCACATATTTCTCAAATATTTTCAAGGCCCACTTATTTATCAAAACTGTCTTCAATCAAATATAATGACAAATTTTCTTATCATAATGCATATCCATTAATCTCATCACAAAAGATTCCAATGAGCTGTAAATACAATCATACCTAAGATCCACCATCAGTGATTTATCTTTAAGCGGATTTACAAATGAAGTGACTTTTAAAAGAGCCATGGATGTTGTAATGACTACTGCAGAAGAAATGTGAGGTTATCGGTGGACACTATTAATTTGGTTGCATTTTTCATTAAACTACTAAGTATGCCTTGTGTCCTTTCCCAGTCATGATTAGATCGCTAGAATCTCAAAGGGATCATAGTTTATAATGGAGAAGATAGGAAAAAAATCTGCATTATCCCTTAAAATTTCATTGTAATTTTTTCAAAACTAATTTTTTTCACTTCCTTGTCCATCCAAACTCTACAGATGGTGACATACACTGGTTATGAATATGTTTTTGCTCCAAATTTAACTAAATCAACACTGTTGTTGCTCTTTTGTTGGGATAATAATCATTAATTTTCTTTGTTTTATTTTTTCCAGCTAATGATCGGTGATGTTAGAATGTTCTAATGTTCAAACTTTCCCTTACTTCTTAACTTTTTGATGTCATCATTACTCCCTAAAAGTATGACTCTGTTAAAAGATTTTTTCTTTTGTGTTTTTCATTCTTCAATAACTGTTTTCATTTTTATTATGTATATTGATTAAATAATTTTGCAGATTCCTTTTTCTTCAATGAACCCTGGATGATAAATCATAACATTCCGACTGAATCTATGTTGTGGGTTTCCGAAGTTGAAGATGACCAAATGTTCTGGGAGAGTAAACATGATTTTAATTGTATGTCATTATCTTCTTATATTAGATTTCAGCTGATGGTGTTATTATTGTTGCTGTTTGTGTGCTTATCATTATGCCTGTAGATTTGTAGTTCATCTAAATCATTAACATTTTGATACTTTATTTCCTTATATACTCAAAAATAATTTAATACTCTGAAAGGAAATGATTGTGCCTTCAACGAAGTAGAACTCATTTCTTTACTAGACACATCCTCACAGGAGTCTACATTGAAGACATGTTTTCTATTCTTATGTCTTAATGCATTTTGGGCTCCTTTTGCCTTCTGGGACATACCCAGTCACCTGTGTATATGTCCATATTTCCTTCAGAGGTGCTACAGAGTTTCTGGGGTCAAAAACTGTGATTTCTGAAAAGCTATTTAATAATTTCTTTATTTTTCTATATTTTTTTCCAAATCAGCAAAATCACTTACTAACTTCACTATGAATTTTGAAACAAAGTATACTTTAGCTTCCTAATAGAATATGATTGGAGTTTGGGGACTAATTTTAAGTTGAAGGAAAAACTGAAATTGTGACGAACTTGTTATTGTATATAGATGATGATTAACTATGGTATAAACCTCAAAATGATATGGTGTCATAATAAAATATCATTGAATAAAATCAATTATCAAAAGTATAACTGATGTGCCCAAAATAATAAACAAAATCTATAAGATTGGACTTTGATGCAAGTCCTTTCCTGTTTCAACCTTGAAAGTAGCCCTAGATAAAAACTAGATGCTGTCAGTATTGGATATGTTGGTGTTTTTCTCTTCAAGTATTTAAGAAAAAACAAAAAGTAATGCTCTCAACTTTTTACCTTTGCTGTTTTATCATCATCACAATTATTATTAAACTCTAAAGCTAGAATGTATTCTATGCTGAAACTTTTTTCTCCTGAACAATATAGATGCATTCTTCAAACATTTAAAGTTTATAAATTAAGTATGCTTTGTAAAATACAAAGTAATTATCAACTAAAGTGTTAGTATTATTCCTAGGATAGGCAAATCATACTTCATCAAGTCACTTAAAATTAAGTCCAAATTGAGACAAAATATTAAATGATTAAGATAATGGATATGAAAAGAAAACTGAGAATTTTTTTCTGATTAACAGAGGAGGTACGACTGCTTTAATATTTGTTGTTAGGTGCTTGAAATCCCAATTCACTGCTCTGCTTGCTTCTTTCAACTTGTCTCACCTGGGTTTGCTCTAGTGGAAAACTTTGATCCTGTGAAGCCTATAAATGATTAAAAATAACAATTAGGAAGAATCTTTTCACCAAAATAATTTTACTTAAGACCAGACCAATGTACAAACACTAGATTTAGAGTTTACAGCCATTTATCACCCACAATTTATCTTTACCTCAACTTGATATGTCCTATTTTATTTCTATTATCATGTTTGGGTGTGTTATTTTTGATGTATATCAGAAATTAGAGAAGGATCAAACTAGGTTGTTTTTCATTCTTTGAAAATGTATGGTTTCTATTCTGTTAGAAGGACATCTTTGAGTAGTCTGAGTGTCTGCTGTTTTGGAAACAATAATTAACGTGTATTCTTGTCCTCAGGGAGCTCATCTTGCAGAGGACCCTCCCCTCTGATTTATAAATGATACAAAATTGTATTGTAAAGTGTGGGAGTGTTTTAAATAAAATACTATCCATGAACCTTATATGTTTTCTCATATATGTGGCAGCAATTTATTGCTATAAACAGCTCTCTTAGAATCACATTGGTAACATCCACTGTACCTGGATTTCGATATTCAGTTTTAACATATATTTGACTTCTCTGTTGATTTCTTTGGTCTATTTATCATCCTGAAAAGGATGTGTTTATTTGTTGACCTTTATTCAAATTACATATATGTTGATTTTCTACTTTTCCTATATGATATCTATCTTCATAGCATTACATTTAGGAAAAGATACTTGGTATTATTTTAAACTTTTTTATTTTGCTCAAGATTTTTGAAGAATTATCTTATGGTCTATCTGGAGAATGTTCCATGTATACTTGATAAGAATGTGTATTCTTTTCCATATGCAAATTTCTGGATATATTGTTAGGCCCAATTGTTCTAAAATATGGTTGACACCCAAACTTTCTTTGATGACTACTCTTTGGAAGACATATGCTTTGTTGAAATTATTTCTTGTGATACTTTCATCAAGAGTCCTCTGAATCAGAACCACGTAGTTTGCAAACGACCATGAGTCATGTACAACTTTCTTTAAAATGCAGAGAAAATAGGCCTAAAGTAAATTTGCTAAAAGAAATCATCTCAACACAGAACGGACTCAGAAAAAATAAACTAAGATAACTTTTTATTGAATAGTATAAATTAGAAGCTACTAGGAATAGTTATTGAATTTAGGCAGAGAATGGTTACAATTTGGTGTTATCGTAATTGAAGCATCCTTGTGGTGGAGTAGAAATCATGTTGAATTCCTCTGACTACTTGTAATAAACAAAAATAAAGACCTTAGTTATACCCTATCACAGGCAATTGTTATCTATGTTTCAGTTCTATAGCAAAATTTATTACATTGCAAACTACGTTGACAAAACACATACCTGCAGAATTTTGTTGATTAGAAACCATATTCTGATACAGAAAATAAGTTTTATAGTTGAAAGATTCTAGCATGATTCCAAAAGTGTACAAATTGTCTCCATCTAGGAAGAGAAGTTTCAGACCCTTCTTAACATACACACTTCTATTGTTTTCTTCATTTGCTCATATTAGAAAATCCACAGCTATTTAAAGAATATGAACCAATTGTGCTAATTGTCAGTTCTGTGCATTGATCATTTGAGGCACAAAAAGAGTAATAACTAGTAAGTACTTCCATCTATCAAGAGTTTCGTTACAGATAGGCTTTATACTAGTGTTTTCACCCATTATCATTAGCATAAGGAGATTTATGGCTGAGTTTGATTTTGTACAAATCCTGAGGACACAGCTTCAGCCCTCATCATTTTCCAGGCAGGAGAAGGACATAGATCCAAATCCCTAGCATGAGCCAAAAACATCTAGTAAGTACCAATGGAGATTGTGGGTAGAAGAGGATCTTTAGAGACCCTCGACAGCAAGACAAATGTGAGAACTGAGATAATCATATGGGATGATGCCAATGTGTAGAGTTTCAGCTCAGACACCTATAAAGTTATTTTCCTTTTACTATGATGTATTTCAGAACTGTCATTACAAATTCTGCTCTTATCCATTTTTAGTTTCATAGTCATCCATCATACCTGAGTGGAAAGGGGATCTCTCCAATCCTTTTGTTAAGTACTCCACAGTGTGTATGATGTATAGGTTATATGGAGGGTAATTATAATATTACAATACATTACTGAATTTTTCTTGTGAAACACTTGGAGTGATGTGCTAACTTTAACTTTCTATTGCATAACCATTACCATGATATAGGTACATACAGAGTTAATTGGAATATACTTCTGAAACCATTGCATTGGATTTTGAGGAACATGTTTTCCTACTTTATAAAGAAAGCAGTAAATAAAATTACATGTCATCCTATTAGATACCCTAGTGTTACTCCTTTCATCAAATACTTAATAAGTACCACAATATAATGTTCTCACAATTATTTTTGTGATCTTTGCTACAGGACCATCTTTAAAATGGTAGTGAATCTGAATCTGGAGTTGTTCTCGCCTGAATTTATCTCCTGAATAAGATAGATTAAATCCACATAAACTTTAAAATTTATAAATTAAGTGTGTTTGGCAAAGTATTAAGTAATTATTGGTGAAATACAGTTTCATTCCTAAGATAGTTTAATCATGCTTCATGAGGTCAAATTTGAGACAAAAATGAGACAAAATATTCAATGAATAATATAATTAATGAAAGCAATGAGAATTAATGTTTTTTTTCTAATTGACATAAGGGTGTCTGAATGCTTTATTATTTATTACTAGGTCCTTGGAATCCCAGTTCACTTTACTTTCATATAATTCAAATTCTATCACTTGTGGTTACTCTACAGGAAATTTTTGATTGTGGTTATAAATGATGAATAATAATTCTTATTTTAGAAAGAAGTTTCTAAATGTAATTATATTACATTAGTACATTAGACATGGCATATGCACTCATGTCACTCAAAATTTCCCTATATTTTGCCCTGAAATATAAGTATGCACTTTTTTGTTTGTGCAGTCTTGTTTGAGTGGGTAATTTTTTGGAATCATAATAGAAAGTAGAGAAGGATTGAACTTGGTTGTTTGTAGTTCACAGAAAATACCATGATTGCTGTTCTGCTAATTTTGCATTTTTGAATAGTCTAATTATTTGCTGTTGTGGATACTGTAATTTACTGATAGTCTTGTCCTTAGAGAAGTCACATTGCAGAGAATCCCCTGTTGAGTTATTACTGCTACAAAAATATAGTTTAAAGAGTGAAATGTTGTTGCTGACTTATATTGCCATGAACCTGACATATTCTCTTATTTCATGTGATAGATATTTATTGCTATAGGCATCTCTCTTAGAATTAAATTGGTAAAAGGGATTCAAATATGACATCTATGGGGAGTGGGCACTGAGATGCCACACAGAAAAAAACCACCAGTTTTTCAGAACCAACACAGAAAAGGGGATTTTCTTGCTTCAGCATTGGCCAGAACTTGGAGAACAGATTAAGACTAATAGCGAGCTCTACAGCTGACTGAGAGGTGTGGGGATTCAATGCAGAATACAGCAGCAAAGGGGAACCCCAGAAAGGAGAGTTTCGTGGTGCAGAAGTAATATGCCTTCCCCTATCAGAGCCCAGCTGGAGCCATGTGGACTGAGCTGATATTCTAAAGAGTGAAACACAATCATGGTGAGCTCCAGAACCCACCTGGACTTTGAGATAGTAGGATTCTGCTACTGAGCCTCTCTTCTTCTGATGCAGACTGCAGGGGCAGTACTGCTGATCTCTAGTGGTATAAACTCAGACAGAGTAGGGAACTGAAAGCCTGAGTCAAACAGAGCAATACTGCTGCAACTCTTGGTTAACAAAGGGGAACCACAGACAAGAGCCCAGTAAAAGTATGCTGCCTTTGTCTTCCTACACCAGGGATTAGAAGTGGCAATGATTCCTTTTCTACCTCACTCTACTTCTGTGGAAACAGCATAGGCAGTCTTCCTAGCCTCTAGCAATGTGAATTCCAACAGAGCAGGGAGACCCAAGTCTGAGTCAAACCCTGCAGGGGAGGGACCATGGAGAATGTTACTGGAAACTCTTGACTAACAAGAATCCCCAGAAATGGGAACATGGCAACAGTAAAAGTATACACCCTTTGTTTTCACACACTAGTAGTTAGAGGAGCAGCAATCCTATTGCTGCCTCACTCTTCTCCTATAGAACGAGAACGGGCAGTCTCCCTAACCTCTAGCATTGTAAATTCAGACAAAGTGGGGAGCCACAAAACTGAGTAAACTGTGCAGGAGAGGGGTCTTCGTGAACGTTGGCAATTCTTGGCTAGAAAAAGGCCTGAAGGAGAAAATTGGAGACAAAAGGAATAGCAGCATACAGTTTCTGCATACCTTCCACTACATACCGGCGAGCTTAGGCCCCCTGGGAATTAGGATCCGGTATCTAAGACCCTGGAAAGACATCCCATGGAAAGGAATTGATCCTGATGATTGGGTGAATACAAAGGACAAAAATGCAGACAACAGATTTAAGTACATACCCTAAGCCAGTAGAGTTCTACCAACAAAGCATGTATACCTTACCCCAATCAGTCAGCAAAATTACAGGCTCACAGAAGACAACTACACCCCCAACCACAGCCAACCCACCTAGAAGCCATTTTTACACCTGACAGAGCAAGGTGCACTACGGAAATCTATAAGGGTAAAAATCTCAAAATAAAGGAAAAATAGAGTGCCCCCTGGTAGAAATTAAAACATACAAACAAAAACTAGCCAATCAACAAGATCCCACATCATGGGGGAATAAAAAATCCAAAATACCCTGAAACACCAGGAAATGGAATCACAGCAAAACGACAACTCACCAGAAATTAACTTTGAAGATACAGAAGAATGACATTTTCTAACATAAATAATCAAAGCCTGCAATCATAAAGATAATTCTGATAATTAAAAGAAAATTCAGATAAACAAAACAAAGAACTTAAAAAATAATTAAGCACCAAAAGGCTGACATTGAAGCTCTACAGAAATAACTAACAGGAACACAGAAATTAAAAGAAATAATTCATGAAACTAAGAATTATACAGAAAGCTACAAAACCAGAATAACCCAAATGGAGGAAAAGATTAATGATATAGATGATAGTAATAAGAAAGGAG
>RJWH01008274.1:0-32565 GCA_004363575.1 Solenodon paradoxus
TGGTGGTGGTGATGGTGGTGATGGTGGTGATGATGGTGGTGATGATGGTGATGATGGTGATGGTGATGGTGGTGGTGGTGATGGTGATGGTTGCCACTGTCAATCAAGCCTTATTTATGAATGATTTCTGGAAGTCAATCATTTCATTTTCTTAATCATCCATGAGTGATTCAGTAGACAGATATATAAATTATATATGAGGCTAACTTCTCATATTTGTATCATCTCCAGTTTGGGTACCTGATGGGCCAGGAAGCATCCTATTATTATTACAAAGTAATAATACCAGGCCCAGGGCTGGCTGCATTAGGGGACCAACTAATGGGAGACAATTGTGCTTCTGCTCCCCACACTAACAATCTCTTCTTAATTTTGACCTTAGAACAAAATCACTGAGGGAGATTGCTAAAGGCAAAGCAGTTTATTTATTTTCAGAGGGGAAAGACTGGAGAGGAGGAAGCATTTTGAAGGAAGGAAGGTCAGAAGGAAGGAGGGAAAGAAGGAAGGAAGGAGGACTTTCATTTATTTGTTTATTTTGGTTCTTTCCTTGGTTCCCAGTTTCAAATCCAGGTCCTTGAGATTGACGTGGTCTGTACTCAGGCAGCTGGCTTAGCACCCAAGCCACCAGGGTACATCGGGAAAGCCATTTATAATCAGGATAAGAAGGGAAACACAGACATCAATTCGAATCATATTTGCTGATCTGTTCATAGAAGAAATTTTGAGGGACGATTCCAGAAGGTCCTGTGCTGAAACATTCCACCAGAAAGCTGTGTCTGCTTTGAATGAAGCAGACTTATTTGAATGTTTTGTCCCTGGGAGTCCGAGAGGGTGGCAGTTCCCACCCCTCCAACAAAGGGGAGGAGATGAGCCAACTTCCCCAAGTCAAGTCCTCTTTTGTTCAGGTATAAACACCCTGGAAATCAGGCTGCGTTTTCTTCCCTAATATTTTCTTGTGAAAAGTCTTATAATAGAGTTGAAAGACCTTTACGATGAATACCAGGGTACCCGAGACTAGACTCTCCTGCGAACATTGTACAAGATCGGTTTGCATTTTGATAAAATGGTGATTTGGAGGAATACGAAACATAACATTAAAATCCTCTGGGCTTACAGACTCACATTCGGAGTTACCCACTTGCTAGCTGTGTGGCAGTGGGCATACCCTCCTTGCTCCCCAGACACTCACTTTTCTTGGCTACAGGACGCAGACATCCCAGGTGCTTCCTAAGGGTGGTCGTCAGGAGGAAATGCACCGGTTACGTAAAAGCCGGTGCAGGAACTGAGCAGAAGGCGCCCACTGATCTGCCGCACGACAGATGCAGCCGGAGAAGGAAGAGCGTGGCCGCCTTCCAACTGGAGAACCCGATGGGGCGCTCGCACACCCGCTGCTCGTGTGAGGTGTCACAATTTAATTGCCACTCATCGAGGGGCACTGGGAGGCCTTGCCATGTGATGACGCGTGATCATTTCTAATACAGCTGGCTTGTTAATATTTGTGGCAGCTCCTGGGAGCGTTGGCGTCACTGCCATCAACAGTACCGTGATCGCTCACGGGCTTACGTGTGGGGCCCGACCAGTGGTCCTTGCCAGACGCGAGGGAGGCTCCTGTGCCGGGTCTCCCTGCAGAGAAGTGTGGCTGCTATTCCTGGCGGCTTCTGCAGGTGTGGAGAGTCCTGAGCTGGGGCCAGTGACCTGTCCACTGGATGTGCGCTTGGTACCACTTGAGTTAACATGTCTCGTCCCTGCTGGAACCAGATGATGAGCCTTTCTGAACCTTCTCGTGCCCATTGCCGGGCCCCAGCACCTGTTCCTTCCTGGTGACATGCTTCTTTAGAGGACAGCACATCTGACCCCCGCGTTCCTCTGCCCGCAGGGACGACATGATTGACTGCTGTTTCCTTCCGTTCACTCTCACTAGTTCGTTCGTTTGTTCCATCGCCTCACCTGCCCCGCCTCCACGGGTGGGTCACTCCACCTCATGCTTCTCCCCAATCTGTCCAAGCCTCCCACGGCCGTCGGCTTCTCTTTCCAACACCCAGATAGGATGAGGCGCCCCCTGTCTTGGAGCCTGCGGGGTCGGCCTCTGCAGGGTCCTCTTTGCTCAAGCGATCGTCCTCGCTGAAGTCGAGCGTGTCCAGCGGGCTGGGCTGGCAAAGACCAGGAGTTAGGCCAGCTTCTTCCCCTGGATGCTCCCCTGACCTCTGCCCTGACCCCAGGCCCCCATGTCCCCTTGAGTCCAGGCTGACAGAAGTGGCAGCGATCAAAAGCACTGTGTGCCGGGCACCTCCGCCACCGCAGCCTCGGTGTTACGTACGATGAGTCGGTGCCTGCGTCGCGCTGACCCCGAAGTGCTGGGTGGCGCTTGGACTGTGGCTGGCCAGCTGGGATTTAGAAATTGGAAAGGAATGTGTTGCAGCCTGGGGAGTGGAAACGCTCTTACCCCACGGCCTCGCTTGACGCTTGGCGGTTGCTCCTCTCTCCCACCCAGATAATTGCATAATGAATTGCATGCAGGTGACTCACTCGGAGCAGCCAGTTATTAGGAGTGAGGGCCCGACACCCACTCCCCTGGAAAGGGGCCAGGCTCGCCTTTGTGCCCGAGGCCGCTGAGGAGCCACTGTGTGTGTCGGTGCTCTGCTCACGCCTGATCGCAGCCCGACCTGGGGGCTGGTGGCCCTGCCGCAGCCTGTCGGCTCTGTTGGGTCAAGTCCCAGGCTGCTCCTTGGCGCCAAGCTCTGCCTGGGAGGTGGGTGGTCCCCTCACTCTGAGCTGGAAAGAGGCAGGGGTTTCCCTTGGACCCCTTGGGTTTGCTGAGATGCTTCTGGAAAGTCTGTCCCCTCCTTTGTCTTTGTCATTCACCATGGTCCACACGCATGGATCAGCTCAGGGTCCCTGTGCCAGTCACTGTCACGATGCTTGGAGGCTCTGCAGTCCCACTGGGGCCTCTTGGCCTTCAGGGTGCTGAGCCATCACCCAGGGGCTGGCCTCTGGGGCAGACACACCGGGTGTGGGCCCCAGCACGGCCAGACAAAGCATCTCGGGTGCTGAGGGCAGGGACGTGGTCTGCAAAGCAGACTTGATTCTTTAAATGAACCTTCCCCCACCCGCAGCCCCAAGTGTCGCCACCTTTCTTGGCCTCTGGTGGCCCCTCTCTCAGGCCCAGGTTTCTAAGGGTCCTGCCTGCTCGGCCATCTGTGGGCTGGGCAACCTGAGCCACGGGCAGGCCCCCGTCTCCGCCACGGACGGGCCCCCGTCTCCGCCACGAACGGGCCCCCGTCTCCGCACTCCTACTTTCTCCGTCTGCAGAAAATTCAGTGACAAAGCACATGGTCTCAGTTCAGGGAGAGCTTGGGAGCCTGGGGTAATCTTGACATACGGTGCCCTGGTGGAGGGAAGCCTGGAGCCCCCTCTAACTCCTCTCTCTCCTGGCATGTGACCCAGAGTCGTCCTGGAGCCTGGTGTTCAAAGCACTAAGAGGTTCAGGCAGGGGCAGGAGGCGGAGGCAGGGGGAGAGCTGGTGCCCATGTGGAACAGAGAGGGAGAGTGACAGCGGGCAGAGGGTCATGGATCTAGGACGAGGAACAATTTCCTGGTCTCCTCAGCTGCGACCGCTCGGCGGCCCTGAGCCCTTCTGTCTGAACAAATGGAACCTTCCAGCAGCGTCACCATGGAAACCTGAGCGTAGGGGGCCCCACCCAAACACCTGGGCGGGAGCGTTTGGCGCCCGGCCGCATGCAGAGGGCAGCCAGGGCAGTGAGTGCTCCGGCCTGCGCCCGCCGTGGCTTCCCGTGGACAGTGGCAGCGCTCTCGGGGAAGAAGACAGCTGCTCTGGCGCAACCCGCCGTGGAATCCAGGACACGGGGCGCGGTCCGCATCCCTGACGTCTTGGGCCCCCTGCGAGGAGAGAGGGGGCTTCTTCCTTCCTTCCTGTTCCACCAGCACCAGAAGGAGCGAAGGCAGCCGGGGTAGCGTGAGAGCTGGAGGTCGGCTGGCGGCTGCCCGGCCGGCCTTTCTGTCCACCATCTGCAGGGAGAGGGACGGCAGCACTGTGGCCTCGGGTGGCCTGCACGGCTGGAGGGAAGGTTAGCGCTGGATTCCAGGCTGTGACAGGCAGGCGGGCGCCGGAGCCCAGAGAGCAAAGCCACTTAGTGCCACCGAGTCTGTTTCTCATCGAGGCTGGAAAAGAAAAGGCTCTTCACTGGCTCCTGGATGACGTCCCCTGGAGAAATGTCACCCCCTTGCCATCCGCCGGCTCCAAGTAGCACCGGCAGCTGTCATTCCGGTTGACCCCGGGTGTCTGCAGGGGATCACCCCAAGACCCGCAGTGGGAGCCTGAGGCGGAGGAGAGAGCTGAAGCCTCCACGGACCGTTTTCCCGCCTGTGTGAAGCCGGCGCGGGTGACAGCAGAGCCGGCGTTTTCTCAGCATCCCGTCCCGCACGTGGTATTTCTGAAGCGAGGCTGACCCGGGGAATGGAGACCTTGGATTAGGAGGAACCCACATTTCTGTCTGGCCGAGGACAAGCGGGAGCTGCAGAGATGAAGGGGCACACCCCGCGTTGGGCTGGTCAAGCCGCCTGTCCACTGCCCTCTGTCGCCGCTCTGGGTCCACCTTGGCAGCGTGAACCAATCTTCCTTCTTTACCAACGACTTTCAGTTTGACGGCTATCGACTGCGTGTTTACTATGTCCGTCCCTGTATCCAAATGTGCTTGAAATACAAGTGACGGCATCGTCGGAACCAAGCAGACGGGACCGGCCAGGCAGCGTCTCCGTGCACATGCGCACGCCCCAGTGAGCTGCTGCTGGCCTTCCAGAGGGGCTGGTCAGCCCGAAGGCCCTAGAACTGGGTGCCCTTCAGTCCTCCCCATGGGACCTGACCTGTAGCTCTTTTCTCCACCCCATTGCAAGACCCTCCAAAAGTTTCCTCCTCTGCCTCAGTTTTCGCCTCTGAAAAATGGGCCTAATTTTTACTGCCTGGCAGAGCCTTTGTCAGAGGCGCTCAGCTCAGCAAGTGGCTGTCCAGCCCTCTGCTTGCCCCAGGACCTGCTCTGTGGGTTCAGGAAAGGCCACCCCACTCCCACCCTAACGGATGTTTCCTGCGCATCCTCCCTAGCAGATGCAGAGCCAGGCCCAGGGACTCAGGGAAGGAGGCTCAGCGGCCAACAGCACCCAGTGAAGAGCGGCGTGCTGGTCTTGGGCCCACCTGTTACAGACTCACGGGACTAGGCTTGGTTCCCACCACTTTTTAAATTTAATTCTTATTTTCTAATACAAATATTCTTATTGCAGTAACTTTGTTTCACAAATTAAAAGAAACTCATGTGTATAGGTCCCCCAGATGTGCAGGCTCCCCATTCCTCAGACATATGTCAGCACCCCCTGGCCTCCACCACGTCACCAGTGTCTTCACCACTGTCCAGTGGGCTCCCCACCACTTGTCCCCCCACTGTCCCCTTCTCTACTGGTGACCTCAGTTCCACTGCCAGTGTCCAGGGTTGGCTTTGTATCATCTCTTCCTATGTTTTGTCTCCTCATGTTCCACCTGTGAGTGAGGTCATCTGGTCTCTCTCTTTCTTCTTCTGACTTGTTTCACTGAGCATCATCCTCTAGTTCCCTCCATGTTGATTCAGTGACAGGGCTTCCTCTCTTCTCAGGGCTGTGCAGTGTCCACTGTGCATGTGGACCACGTCTTCTCTATCCATCATCTGAGGTTGACCACGTAGGCAGTTTCCAGTTCTTAGCTGTTGTGAACAGGGCTGCAGCAAACATGGGGGTGCAGACATCTTTGCGGATGGGGCTTCTGTATCTTTTAGTAGATGCCCAGATGTGGGATGACGGGATCCTATGGGATTTCCATCTTCAGTCTTTTGAGGAATCTCCACAGTTTTCCACAGGGGTTGCACCAATTTGCACTCCCACCAACAGTGTGAAAGTGTTCCCTTTTCTCCATATCTTGCCAACATTTGTTGTTTCCAGACTTGGATAATAGCCAGTCTCTCAGGTGTCAGGTGATATCTCATTGTTGTGATTTGCATTTCCCTGATGGCCAGCGAGTAGGAACATCGTTTCACGTTCCTGTTGGCCAGCTGTACGTCCTCTTCAGAGAAGTGTCTCTCCAGTTCCTCCTCCCGGTTTTTGATTGGATTGCCTGTTCTTCTGTCACTGGGTTTTATGGGTTTTTTTTTTATGTTTTAGATATTAACCCCTTGTCAGAAATATGGACCACAGATGTCTTCTCCCAGTTATTAGGTTGTCTTTTTGTTTTGGTGATGTTTTCGTTCTCTGTGAAGAAGTTTTTAGTTTGATATAGTCCCAGTTGTGTGTTTTTCTTTTTGTTTCCCTCGATGGTGGAGGTGAGTCCCCAAAGGCCTCGCTAAGGCTGACGATATGGAAAGTCTTTCCTATGTTATCTCTCAAGAATTTTATGGTTTCTGGTCTTATGGACAAGTCTCTAATCCATTCTGGGTTAATTTTTGGGTATGGTGTTAGTGATCTAGCTTCTTTCTTCATGTGGTTGTCCAATTGTCCCAACACCATTAGCTGAAGAGTCTTTCCTTTCCCATCACTTTTATTTTGTGGGAAATATGTACCAAGGTATTGATGACAAAGCTCACTTTAATTTCTCAAATACTTAAAGAAATAAATTCTCAAAAAGCACTCCAGTGAATTGGTTGTACTTTAATTTTACTAACTTTATTTATTTTGATGAAAGTATCATATACCTTTGGAACCCTAAGACCCAATGTATTCCTTTTTGCATTGGCTGCTGGGAAGCTCAGACCTAAATTTCATATCCAATCAAATAATCCGCTATCTGACATTAAAATTTTAATTTCCCGCTTTGTTTCCAATCCCCATTTTCTTATCCCACTTTATACTCTTTTAAGGTATATTGTGAGGGAAGTCATCCAATGTCTTTTTTAAAAAGAAGGCATACATTGGAATGTGAATAGACAAAACAAAGGAGCGGAGGAAACTAAACAAACCCTAGACACTTGCAACAGAACTGAGGTCACCAATAGGGAACGGGACAGGGGATGGGGCTCGGTGGGCGGGGGGCAAGTGGTGGTTGAGCCCACTGGACACTGGTGAGGAACACTTGGTGATGTGGTTGAAGGCAGGATGTACAGACATATGTTTGAGGAATAGAGAAACTGTACCTATGAGTTTATTTTAATGTGTAAATCACAGTTACTGCAATAATTTTTTTAAAAAGGTAGCATGGGTTATTAAATAGTTCCCTAAAAGATGGAGGAAACAGCATCCTAGAAATCAGCTGGCACAATAGTCAAAGGTGGGAGCAAGGCCGGTGTCCATCAGTGAATGAGCACACAGGAAGCAAGTGGTCAAGGGATGGATTCAGCCCTTAAAAGGCAGAGACTTCTGACACGGGTTACCACACAGACGAGCCTGAGGACACCATGCTGAGTGAAAGGAGGCGGTCACACAAGGACGCACAGCTCAGTTCACAGAAGCAGAAAGCAAAAGGGCGTTGCAGGGGCTGGGGGAGAGTGGGGATCCCTGGTTAACGGGGACAGAGCCTCCATGCGGGAAGATGAAAATCCTTCCAGAGGTCACTGCATGACCTCGTGAAGGGGCTTAACACCACCGAAGAGCAGCGCACGCCCAGACAGACTTAAAATGGCGAATTTTCTGTTAGGCATATCTGACCACAACTTTTAAAAATTGCTAATAAACAAAGAAATCACCTGGAAAGGGATACGAGGAAATTTTGTGATGGGAAACACCCTGGACGGATTTCTGCTCCTTGTTTCTCAGGAGCAGGTTAATGTAATCGATTCCACATTTCTGCTCATCTTCCTCCTACCGAAGGTGACGGTCATGCCCTCTCCAGGGAGGCGCCCCCTACAGTCCCCCCAATCCGAGCATGAGCGAGCCCCGCCCCCGGAGGGATGAGCCGCAGGACCCCAGCACCCCAGAGGCCACGGCCCTCCCCGCCGCTGCCCAGGCCTGGGGGAAGGAGCCCTGTAAATGCAGTCTTTCCACAGAGCAGCGACTGTCATCACTGTTTTATTTTACCTCTGGCCTCCGGGCATTCACACAGCTTCCCCGTTATTAGTCATGTTATATCACCATCCACAATTTTGCTTGTCAGCCACTGGGGGAGGGAAACCCTGATCATCCAGGGGCACCGAGGAGGGAAGAGGAGGGGGTGGGGGTGCATGCAGGTGCTCAAACTGTGGCCGGTGACAGACGGGGCCTGGGGGGCCATTCTCCCAAAGGAGAGACCCCTTGGCTGTGCCCACGGAGGCCAGGCCGTGTTTATTCCTGTGACCCGGTGGTCTTGTGCGTTGCTCCCGAGCCGCAGTGACCGTGGCCAGCCTCAGGCGGGACAGGGCATGGCGTCTGTCAGCAGCAGCCGAAGTGAAAGGCCCAGACTGCGCCGCCAGGGGCCGGCTCTGCCACGGACCGGCTGTGTGAGGTGGGCCAGTTACTGAGTCTCGGGGGACGGTCAGTGGGCCACCAGACTGCTGGGGAGCGCGCCTGCCATGGCTCCTGAGAGCTCAGCCCCTTCCCCGTCCTCGTTCCAGCAGCTGCAGCGAACAATTCGATTTGTCTGTGTGGGTGACAATAATGGGCATCTGGGCAGCCTCTCAGGGACAAGGTGACTGTTCCCCTCCCAGACCTGCTCTGGCTGGTGTCCTGCAGCCAGAGGGCTCCGTCCTAAGGGCCTGGACCAGGGTGCTTCTATCTAATTCCGAAACACTGCGAGGGTGACAGATGACGTGACTCCTATTAATGGAGAAAGGGATCCCCCAGCAAGAGGCTGACAGGTGACAAGTCCATTTAGTCACATGCAGTGCCGCACCCAGTTCGATGCAGTCAGGGCCAGCTCCCTTTCTGAGGAGCTTCTTTTCTTCCAGAATTAGAACCAGCCAGTGTCAGATGCAGGAATTCTCAGCACAAGGAAGGTGGACCCTGACCTGGCAGAGCCAGCGGGAAAGAAACGAGGAGCCCTGTTAGGATTCAGGACATAGATTCCCAATATGACAAGGAAGGGAGATGAGTGCAACAGAAGGACAAAACCAAGGGCTGGGGACAGCACCCAGGTGATTGGGCGCCCCGCTAAGAGGAGCCTGCACCAGGCTGCAGCTGGCCCCTGAGGGTGACGCAGAAGGCCCAGAGGTGGTGAGAAGTCAGGTGTGCGGTTGCTGCACAACTGCCTTGTGACAGCCTCATGGCGGCTGGTAATGAGCAAGAAATGGCTTTATGGTCATGTCCTGGTGGTGCAGTGGTCGGGTCAGTCGCCTCTGAAGGAGCGCAGGCTGCTTGCCCCTGGATTCGAGTCCCAGGTCTGAGGGAACTGTCAGTGTGAAGAACTAAATAAAATAAATTAAGTGCTTCTTCCTCCTCACTCCTCCTGCCTACTCGCCTTCATTCCTGCCTGAACCTTTGCTTTTCAGAGAGAATTGGGGGTGAGGGGTGGCGGGCACCTTTGGCAGCTCCTACAGCCTCCCGTGCTCTCGTGGTCGGGGGGTCCAAAGACCCAGACCCACACCAGCTGTGGTTCCAGCCTTGCCGATGGCCCGACGATGGGTACACACAGGGCGACTCCCTTCCTAGAGTATAAGCAGTGCTGCTAAGAAAATACTTGATCAGCTTCGCAGAAGACATTTTCTGTCAACTGCAAGCGTTTCATTAAAGGTGATTTCTACACTTGAGACTTCGTTGTTTTCTTAAGTGAGATTTGACAAGCCCACAGTGACGTGCGTGAATCTAACACGTGCAGCTGACAGAATGCTTAAATGTGAGTGCTCCCTGTAATTACCACGCAGATGGAGAACATTTCTGGTGTCCAGAATGCGCCCCTGGAGACAGCAACCCAGAGCAACCGCGAGCCGACGCCTGCTTATCCCGGAACGTCACATAAACAGAACGATGCCGCGGTCACTTGTCCGTGTCTGGTTTTTCAGTTCAGTGTCATGTCTGTGAAACTGATCCATGTAACTGGCTAGATATGACAGGAGTTCTTTCTTATTAATCGTCGTGGAGCGTTCCACCGTGTGACCGACGTGCGTTATGCATCAGAGAGCCGCTGTCCACATCCATGTCTGTGTCCTGGGATGCAGATGCACAGCCTTCCTGTGGGGATTGCTGGCTCCTGGCGTGTGTGTGCCCAATGGTTATACCAATTTACAGTCCCGTACGAGACTTTGTCTGCCTTACCCCCTCACCTACCTGGTGATGGCGGTCATCTTCATGGTAGCCGTGTAGTTGGCCATCTGGTTGGATCCTTGTTAGCTTTCTGAGTTTCACCTCGTTGTGGTTTTCTGACTTGCACTTTTCTTACGTCTAATGACGCTCGCCCCCTGTATCATGCCTTCGGTCATTTGGATAGCCTCTTCGGTGAGGGGATTCTCTGAATCTTTTGCCCATTATTATTTTTTTTTACCAAGCTGTTTATCTTTTTCTTATGCGTTTGTAAATGTTTTTTATACATTCTGGCTAAGAGTCCTCTTAGGATATACGTACTGTAAACATCTCCCAGCCTTCATTCTTAACTTGATGAAGTCCAGTGCTATCAATCCCCTCTTGAACGATTATGGACCTTTCTGTCGCGTTGAAGAAGTCTTTGCCAATCAGAAAGTCACGAGAATAGTCTCTGTTTTCTTCTGCGACTCGTGTTGTTTTACGTCTCTCGTGAGGAGTATGGTTTGTCTTGAACTGACATTTGCGTGTGCTAAGAAGTAGGGGTCATGATTTACTTTTTTCCCACATGGATATTCAATTTGGCATCATCAACTGACAAGACCATCGCTTCCTGTACTGTCTCGCCTGAGTACTTTTACTGTAACTAAGTGACTGTGTGTGGCGGCAGGGCTGTGTCTGAACCCTCAATTCCATTCCATTGGTCTATGTGCAGTCTAAAAGCGACACCACACTGTTCAAGTTCAGTGCTTAATCGGGATTGTTTTGCAGTGGGCCTCGGTAACTACTGGAGTAAGTCTTCTAATTTCGTTCTTTATTTCTTTATTTTCCCATCAAATTCTGTTTTGATCATAAATAGCCAGCAAGACAATTCTACTTAGGCAAAAAGTAAACAAATATTTGTAGAACAAAAAATGAGTCATCAAGTTTAAACAATGATTAAGCTAATTTATAAAGATTCAAACATTTGGTGTAGTCTTGCCTGTGTTCCCTTAACATTTCAGGAACTCATCACTTTAATTATGTTTTGTATTGAATTAACGTGGCTTTGCAAACCTGTGCAAGTCTGAGATGTGCCGTTTCACTGGTCATCAAATATATGGTATCACACCATAGACTTTGTCTTCTTTTCTGGTTATTCTAGGTTCTGTGCAATTCTCCATGAATCCCTGTGTCGCGATCCATTACAAAAACACTGCTGAGATTTTGACTGAGATGCCATCAAGCCTGTACGTCAGCTTGAAAGACTTGGCATTATAATAGCACTGGACTTTCAGATCCGTGAGTGAGACATAGATCTTCATTTATTTGTCTTCCTTAATCTCTCTTAGAAATGTAAGTTCCACCGTATGGGCTGAGGTCTGGTGCAGTTTTTCAAAAGCTGTGTTTCTAAACATGCTTTATATTGTGTGCTATGCAAATAGTTTCTAATTTTCTCAGTTGTTTGCTGATACATAGGACTATCTATAAATAGTTGCTAGTATGTAGAAATAAGGTTAACTTCTTATGTTGACATTTCATCCAATGATCTTGCTAAATTCACTCATTGCTTCTAATAGTTCTAGATTTCTTTGGCTTTTCTGTGTACATAGTTTATTGTCTGAATAAAAGGAATCTTGCAGTCTTCCTTTCCAATCTTTATACCTTTTTCTTTTTCTTTCCTTATTGCACTGGCTAGGATTTCCAGTGGCATGTGGAAAGTAGTGGTGTAGTGAGTCAGAGAAAAGTGTTTAGTAGTTTCATCTGTATTAACAGTAGGACTTTACATATACTCTCTCTTTACATATACTCTCTATCGGTTAAAAATTCCATTCTTAACAGGTGGGTAGTTTTATCATGAATAAGTGTTGAATTTTATTAAGTGTTTTTTTCGGCAGCAGTGAGTATGATTTCAATCATTTTTCCCCCTTTACTCTGTTACTAGGCAAATTACATTGATTTTCCAATATTAAAACAAGCTTGCGTTTCTGGAATAAACTCTATTTGTTGGTGATGTGTCTTTTTAATACCTCTCTGGATTTGATTTATTAATGTTTTGTTTAGGATTTTTCATCTATTTTCAAGAGAGTTATAAACCCATATATTTCTTTTATTGTAACATCCGTGTCCAATGTCAAAATTACACTTTGCTGACCTCATAAAATGAGCTGGGAGGTATTCTTTTATTTTATCTCTGTAAGAGTTTGTGTAATGTTGATATTGCTTCTTCCTTAAATATCTGAAGAATTCCCAGAGTCGTCGTCTGAGTCTAGAATTTTCTTTGTGAGACGGTTTTTAACTACAGACTTAATTGTTTGAAAGTTTATGGTTCTTTGGGTGGTCTACATCTTCTTTAGTAAATTGAAGTTTTTAAAAACTGTCCCTTTCACCCAGGTCATTACTTGTCCATCACCTCCTGTTATCACATTTGAAATATCCTTAGGATCTGTGGTAATCACCCACTTTTATTTCTGCTATTGATTAAAAAAATTAGGGGTTGTTTTTCTGTTCTCTCCAGTCATGACAGAATTAGCCACTTTCATTATCTTTTCAAACACTCCCTTGGCTCTGTTAATTTTTTCTGTTGCACATCTGTTTTCTGATGACTCGATCTCTACTCTTCCTTCCACTTCAGGTTGAATTTACTGGAGTTATTTCTAGTGTCCACAGACAGACACTTAGATGACTGATTTTCCAGCCTTCTTACTTTCTAATTCATGCATTTAAAACTAAACACGTCCACTGGCACTTCTGGAACTGCTGCTCACACGTTTCAATATGTTTACTTTCATTATCATTCAGTTCGAAGTGTTTTCTAATTTCCATTGTGATTTCTTCTCTGGCCCATGAGTTATTAGGAAGTGTGCTGCTTAATTTCCAAACACTGGGGGGAATTCTTCAATTATCTTTCGTTATTAATGTCTTGTTTAATTGCACTGTGGTCAGACAAACACACTTGGTGTGAGTCCAGCCCTTTGAAGGCTGTCGAGACTTGTTTGCAGGCCCAGCACATGGTCGCTGTGGTTAGAGGTCCTGTGGTTCCGTTTTTCCTGTCCTGGGACCCTGGTGTTACGCATTTTAGCATTGGTCCTTGGTTAGGGCTTCACATCGGTAATGTTTGTTCGCATTTACTCGACACCGACCCTTTGGGTTTCACCCCTTCCTGAAGTGCGTGCTTCTGTCCGGAGTCACTGTCCTTCAGTAGGAAGGCCCTCCTTTCTCTCAGCTGGTGCTGGGACACATTTTTGTGCAGCCTCCATTTCTGCCGCACATCCTCAAAAAGGTTGGCAGAGTCTGGTTTCCTTTTCTTTCAGCAGTTTTAAGATGTGATTCCCTCGTCTCCTGGATTCCAGAAATGCTTTCCAATGTGCATGTCACCCCTGGGGGCCCCGTCATCTGCCCCGTGTCATTCCAATGTTAGTAGAGACATCACTGCAAGGGCCACATGATGCCGTTTTTAAAGATTTCGTGTGTCCTTTAACATAAAACATACAAAATAAAACTCACCTTCCAGCTTCACTGCCAGTCCTCTCTCCTCACTGAGGCACGGTGGGGCCTCTGGCCTCCGGTCTGGGTTTTCTCTTTGTGTTTTTGACGTCATTTTCCCAAAGGGTCTTGATAAATAACCGCTTCTCCCCTCACCCAGGTCTGAGGAAGCTGGGGGGGCAGCTACAGAGTCAAAAAAGCTCTTTTATTTTGGACACAGGGTCCCAAGTCGAGAGCGAGGTGAACATTTGGGACAGAGGTGGATCCCATCTAGTGAGGCCCAGCACCATTCTGCACGCCCACTGCCCACGTTGTCCAGCTGCAAGCCCTGTCCTCCCGGCAGGAGGGGCCGGGTCCACTCAGCAGGCAGGAGGCTGAAGCGCTGAGAGAAGCTGTTCCCCCAGCTCGTGAGGAGCCAGGCCAGGGTTCAAATCCCATTCGGTCACAACGAGACTTGCTTTCAAAGTGGAAGGAGCAATTAGTCCCCAAGATGGCCATTAGTCAAAGCACGGGAAGGTATTGCACGTGTGTGTTTGCAGTATGTGTGCGAAGTCCGTGTGTATGAAGTTGTGTGTAATGTGTGTGATGTGTGTGAAGTATATGAGTGAAGCGTGTGACATGTGTGAAGTATGTGTGAAGCATGTGACGTGTGTGAAGTGTGTGATGTGTGTGAAGTATATGTATGAAGTGTGTGAAGTGTGTGTGAAGTGTGTGATGTGTATGTGTGTGAAGTATATGTGTGAAGTGTGTGACGTGTATGTGAAGTGTGTGATGTGTATGTGTGTGACGTGTGTGACGTGTGTGACACGTGTGTGACACGTGTGAAGTATATGTGTGAAGTGTGTGACGTGTGTGTGATGTGTGTGAAGTATATGAGTAAAGTGTGTGACATGTGTGAAGTATGTGTGTGAAGCATGTGACGTGTGTGAAGTATATGTGTGAAGTGTGTGATGTATATGTGTGTGACGTGTGTGACGTGTGTGTGAAGTGTGTGAAGTATATGCGTGAACTGTGTGTGACGTGTGTGAAGTGTGTGACATGTGTGAAGTGTGTGTGGCGTGTGTGAAGTGTGTGACAGGTGTGACAGGTGTGACGTGTGTGATGTGTGTTGTGACGTGTGTTATGTGTGTGACATGTGTTGCGACATGTGTGACGTGTGTGACGTGTGTTGTGACGTGTGTGACATGTGTGATGTGTGTGACGCGTGTGTGACGTGTGTGTGAAGTCACGACACCAAGCCACGCTCTCCACAGCTGGACGTCACTGGCCTCTGCCGGCTCCTGAACGTTCCAAACTGTCGTCCACCTTGAGTCTTCATGCTGCTCCCTTTTCAGGCAACACGCTGTCCTGTCTCCATAGCTGACGCCCCTCCCGCAAGTCTTCACTTAAATGACCCTTTACGTCGTCCCTGGGGACCCCGCTCCCAATTCAGACCAGGTCCCCTTTGTGACCTTTATCAAGCCCTTTCATCACTTTGTCTAGAATGTTCTACACGTTGTGATATATATGCTCACCTGTCACGTAGTAGTGGGGTTGTGTTCTGAGTGGCTCCATGACACGGCCCACCACGCTCAGAATTTGCAAACTTCTCAGCCTCTTGGCAGAGCCCCTTTCCCCTCCGGGAGGAAGGAGGGTAAGTAGGTGTCGCTCTCCTTTTCTGTCATCTTGATTCTCCCAGAGACAAGTGGGGGAACTTTCCGGAGCCGCGCGGGCGAGCCGTGAGGAGCCCCGGTGGGACCGGTTGGCCTGAGTCGTCCCAGCCGGGACGCGTGTGTGGGAACCCTCCGCGCGACGTGCCGCGCGCGGTCAGAGGTCAGCGAAGTCCCTTCAGCAGGGCGGGTCCGCGGCGGTCGTGTGGCTGCAGGCAACCCCGCTGTGGCGGGAGAACGGACGCGAATGCACGCAGTGTGGCCGCTGCAGTGACGGCGTCCGCGCGCCTCTCCCAGGAGCCCTGGTGCGGGTTCTCTGCACCCGTGAAACAGTCCCTCTTTCTTCTTTCTTCTTGCGGTGACGCTACTTAGACGGGGCCTCACGGAGGAGAACGAACAGCCTCTCTGCAGCGGACAAGCGTCGTTCAAAGGTGGCTGCAGGCAGGTGCCCGCCGGGAGACCCGGACATCTGCAGCAGCCTGAGTTCGGCAGCCACTTTGCTGACAAGCTGACGTGCGGGTTTGGACAGGTCACTTCCGCTCTCTGAGTCATACTGGGCAGCGTGCAAAGGACAGTGCAGGCCTTGCACCGAGTTTGATGGGAACAGCTGCTGTCCAGCCCCGAGGGGACGCCTTCTTCACCGGCCCTCACAGCCGCGTGGTGCGTTACTGCATGTCTCTCCGTCTGGGGGCAGGAGTCACAGGCTACTGAGCTGCTAGATCCCAGGCAAGCGGCGAGAAAGGCACGTCTGAGGGCAGTTAGATGAATTGACCGAGGCCACAGAGCTGGTCAGAGCTAAGCTGAGTGTTTCTTAGAGTTTCTTTTTATTCCTTCCTTCCCTCTCCCTCCCTTCCTTCCTTCCTTTGTTCTTCCTCCCTCCCTTCCTTCTGTCTCCCCCCTTCCTTCCCTCCCTCCCTCCCCTTTTTTTAATGCCCCTCCCCTAAAAGTATTCATGGCTTTGGCTTTTTAAAAAGTGAACTTTCAAGGTTGCAGTCCTTTGAAGGTTACTCATTTGTCTGAAAAATCATTCTTGTATGGCTTTCCTCTCTGTCACCCCTTCTGTGTCAGAAATCTGGAAAATGCAGGAATTCTAGGGACATCCACACAAGGAGGTCAGCAGACACACCTACCCACTCTAGCCAGGTGACCAGCAACTAGAGCACAGCTGCAGCCTGAATTCCTCCCTGTCCACGCTTTCAGCTTCGTGACCCCGTCAGCAGTTTCCTCGGGAAAGTCGAGTCGCTCTTGTGGTTGGAGCGGCCGGAGGCTGGTTGGTGAGCTGGCTGCCCGCGCTTGGTCTCTGGTTACCCCGGTTAAGTTCCAGGACTTTAGTGCTCACATCTCTGCCATGAAGGGCTGGGCGGGAACGTGGAGGGGCTGGTGCCGTGAACCAGGAGGGTCCTTAAGTCAGCACTCAGTTAGATTTGCCCAAGGTCCCGAGTTTTCAAAGCGGTGAAGGCCAGAGGGAAGAAAGCATTTGAGGGCCCAGCCGAGGGAGGCCCAGGAGCGGGCCTGGGAGCTGTGGGTGCTGGGTGGGCGAGCCTGCGTGTCACAAACGGACCTGAGTCTGGCATGGAGCAGGGCCCCTGGATGCCCAGGAGACCTGTGCCCAGGGCATCACAGCACCCAGGGTTGTCCAGTTTCTGGGGTCCCCGTGTCAGAGGAAAGATCACAACTCTGAGCTGGCCCATAGAAGGGGGTGAGCCCAGCCATGCAGGTCCCCAGACCTGGTGGAGAAACAGGCCAAACTGAGGAACTTCTGTAGGTGCTGAGCCTTCGGGGGAGCTGGGCCACACCCCTTCAGCAGCAGCTGCTGCCACTGCATTCGGTTGCTCTGGCAACAGGCAGGCAGGGTCAGGGGGTTATAATGACAAAGCCACATGCAGATAACCAGATTGCTATTTGGGGAGCCAAGGGGAAGGATGCTGGGATGCTGGGACAGGAAAGGAAGAACCAGACGGGTAAGAGAGGCACCTGGGGGTCCACCCTCATGTGACATCACACCTGTGGCTCGCTGTGCCCCTGCCTGGGGCTGCCCAGACCAGAGGGAAGACACAGCCACTGGCACCCTGGCCTTCTCGATGAGAGGACAGAGGCTGAGAGAGCAGTGCCTGCCGAGGCCCTGCAGGTGCAAGCAGGTGTGAACCTGGTCCCCTGAGATAAATTCAGAGGTCAGTTTCCAGAATAGTCTGCGCCCCACTTGTGGAGAACCCCAAGTAGATAGGCTTCTGCCCCTATGTCCCCACCCCGCAGAATCCTCTCTCGACACTACGTCCCAGCTCTGACATCAGGGAACCACTACCCAACTGGTCACTTCGAACTGCAGCCACGGCCCCGCCCACCGGCCCGCGACCCCGCCCACAGCCCCCTCGGCCCCGCCCACAGTTCTCCCACCCACCGGCTCCCACCCGCCCCTGTGCAGCCTTGCCCCATGGGTCTCATCTGCCATGAGTGTGGACAAACTGAAAAGAGAATCCCGCGGTGACAGAATTAAGAGGGTGCGTGAGCGCTTAATCAGCATCTGAAAGAACGACCACAGCTCTAGCGAGGTTCCTTGGACACTGGCCCTTAGAGACCGGATTCTGCGTCCCTAAACCAAGAACAAACACTCTGAGATCGTTCCTCTATGACGATTAGAGGGCTGAGTTCACCGAGCAGAAGGAGATGGGAGAGGAGAGCAGGAGGAGGAAGCGGGGAACGGGTGTCCCAAGCGGAGGCTGGAGGGAGGCGGGATCCGGTCCTGCTTCCAGGCGCCTGGCCACTGACCGCAGGCGCTGTGTGCGCACACTGCACCGGCCCTGCCTGAGCTGCTGCGCGGACCCCACCAGGAGGGCCCGACCTGCCCTTTCCCCGGGGTCAAGGGGCAAGCTGTCTGGTTTTCCTCCTCCTAACCCACCTTGAAAGTGATTCTTTATCCGCGGAATAGCAATGGAAAAAGTCATTGCGTGGGTTCCAGCCTGCGCTCCCTTCACATGGGCAGGGCAGGGCAGGGCAGGGCGGGGCGCCCAGCGTTTGTTTTCCTGATAGAAAGCAGGGACCGTGACCTGACTTCAAACCCCCCGAGTAGGAATGCACAGGGCACATCTGTTGTTCTGTCTCAAGAAGCGCCCTTACTGTGTCGCTCAGGGGCGGCCCTGGAAAGCATTGGTTACCGCAACACAGGCCCCACAGGGCCGACTGACCACTGGGCCTCTGACCCAGCAGAACTCGGCTCACCCTGCTCCAGGAGCAGCCTCCACCTGGCCAAGGCCGTGACGTTGAGACAGCCCGGCCGGCATGTGGATGCCAGGTCACCAGCATGAGGGTGCAGAGCTGGGCAGAGAACCAGTCTTCAGCTCGATGAGCCCAAAATGCAGAGCACCCCAGCAGCAAGCTGTCAAGCGCTGGCTAAGGGTTCGGACAGCTGTCCCGGAGCCCTGACATGCCTGGCAATTGTGCCTCCCTCAGGACCTGCCTCCTGCACAAATCCTCCCTGGGGAGGGTCGTCCCATGACAGCGCGCCTCTGGGCGCATTCAAGATGCAGCTCTTTCAGTGCTGATGGTGACCCTCCCTCCGAGTGAGGCGTTCTTTGCATCACCCCTTTTGTCGCCGGGAAGCCGAGGCGCAGAGAGGTGACACATGGAGGCTCGGTCACACATGAGGAATAACAGTGGCAGGATTTATTTGCTCAGGGCAGTTGACTGAAACATGTTCTCAGAAGGGAAATCATCCAGACACTATTTCTTTTGTTTAAAGGAAAGTTGCAGGCAAGAAATGGCGGCGAGTAGGCAGGCAGAAAGAGAGGAGGAAGCATTTTTATTTTGTTTTCATTTAGTTGTTCACACCTGAACCCAGTGGTATGTGGCCTGTGTCCTTTAGAGGCCACTGACCCGACCACTGCTCCACCAGGGGGCGCCTCTTGACGTGATGCTCCCGGATGAACCGCCGCAGAGCATGGAAAGTTCCATCTACTGTGATGTTAAGCAGCCGTCTTTGCCTTCTCCAAAAGCCCTTGGGAGCACATCGCGTCAACCTGGACATTCAGAGATGACACAGCTGTGGGGGAGGACCGCAGAGCCACCAGCCAGGTTGGACACCAAGGCAGTACTTGACTTGGAGCTTCTGGAACCTTCCAGGGCCACATTTGGGCTTCGTGGCTGCGGGTCAGACAGGAGAAAGCCGGGTAAGTGTGGAAAGCATGGTGCTGCTGACCTGGCTCCTCTCTACCCAGCTAACCCTTCTTCCTGCTCACTCGCCGGCCACCTGGCTGCCTGTCGTGGGGGCAGTTTATAAAATGTGTCAGTCACAGGTTCACGGCACGACCTGAGCAGGCAAGAGACAGGAGCCTGCTGGGTCCAACAAGATGGGCTCAGGCCTTCCAGCCGGGGTCAGAGGGTAGACGGGTGAGGGCCAATTTGGCGTGTGTATGTACACACACACACACACACACAACAAAAAAACAAAAATGGTGGAAAATATTGGTGTTTTTTCCGGATTTGAGCCCCAGGCCAAATTCCCAGCCTCTGTGTCCAGGTGATGCCCCCCCCCAACCCCCGCCCAGTGAGCCCCCTGTGCTCTGCCTCTAAGAGAGCTCTGCCCCATTGCGTTGCTGCCCAGGGAACCAGGGGCTGTGTCCTCTACAGGCACCCTTGTTTTCAGAGTGGCTGAGCGACAGCCCTCTCCCTGACCCAGCCTCACCTCTGAGTCCACCTTGACCCGCCCAAGCCTGGAAGCTGCTCCAGCACAGGGGCCGCCAAAAAGAAAAGACCTTCTCTGACGTCGGGACAACTCTTCTCACCTCCTCAGCTTGGGCTTGTTGGAAAACGTCTACTTTCCCTTTTAGATGTTCCTCCGCATGTCCCTTCCCAGCCTTTCTATGTCTTTCATAACCTGCTCCCCCAAAGGAATACTGCAGAATCCTTTTACAAGGCCATTCCCAGCAGTGGTGACAGACCAGAGTGTGCCCGAGTTGGGCCGGGGTTTGACTCTCGAGTCGTTCTATCCTTAGCGACTCTGTGTGTCTGTCGGAACAGATGCCTTTATAAGTACTCACACCCAGGGAGTGTGGCTGCCATTTAATCATGCGGGTCAGTGGGCTTTTTACTTGGCGCATCCAGAGTCTTCTGTCCTCATCAACCGGCACTTTGTGAGCACTTAATAAGTCTACAGCTCGGCCCTCGATCTGAGCAATGAAATCACTCACATTTCCAAAGTCCCCTAAGAAAATAAATCAGTGTTTTTGTCAGTAAGGAGCTGATGGCATGTGTGTGTGTGCTCATGCACACACACATAAATCCATGACACACTTGGTGAAACAGTGTTATTTGGTTAAGACGAAAGGCATTGTTGGGAAGGAAAGCGATGGAATTAGCTGTTGATACAGTAGGTGTTTCAGACCTCAGCCCACAACGGGAAGGGGAAGGAAAGGAACGAAGAAAAATGGCTCCTTTAGATCCACTAATTCATCATTCCCCCCTTCGCAAACATTGAAAAAGCCAGCGAAGCTGTCTGCCTTTCTTGAGGGCTGCCCTTTGGTCTCGGAGAGACGAGGTTGAGTCTGATGTCAAGGTAACTAAGGAAACGCCGTAGGCTTATGAATAGCAAAGCAAATAGGCATCTGTAACTCAAGTAAATCATTAATTCATTAATATTATTGTTGATGGGATCTGGAGAGACTTACATTTTCCTGCTTTATTCCACTCTCTCAACAGTTTTCTTTCATCGCAAAGCAAACACTTGGATGCCACTTTATAGGTAATTATCCCTCTTTGCCTCACTCTGGAGACCAAGAGTGCCCACTCTCGGATTTTAATGGATCAAAGAAAATGGCAGCGCGGACAGGAGAGCTCCGCGTGTGTGTGCGTGTGTGTGCGTGCGTGAATTGGCGGCGGTTTCTGTAGAGAATGGAAAATGCATTAAGAACAGTTTGGCTTCAGCATAAGGCACCTTTTGGTTCAAGGCTGGGGAAGCGGCATCTTAGCACCAGGCGGGCGAGGGCCGGCTGCAGGGGTTGGCCTCTGAGCGGGCAAAGGGCTCGTGCGCTGGGCAACCGGGGACAGACACAGGCCCGGTGGCCAGGCCAGGCCAGACACCCTGGGAGCTGCCATGGCAACATGAGGGAGTGTCCCCGCTTCCTGTCATTTCCTTCTCTGGCCTCCACCAGACCCAGGGTCACCGTGGAGGTTACTGAGAGGTCAAGGGTCCCCTGGCTGGCCCTGCTGCCTAGCCGCTCACCGTCCAGATCGCCTGCTCCGAAACCACCTCCTGTTCCACCACCTCTTCCCTCAGGACAAGCAAATGCCCATCTGAAATGTGTCTGCCTTCACTGCCACCGGGAGGACACAGTGACACCTGAGTGCCAGCCACAGGCACCCCGCCTGGGACTCAAGGGCGCCACTCCCATGCTGTGTGACCTAAGCAAGCAGCCTAACCATTCCGTGTGCCGCTTTCCTCCTCCACACACCAGGCTCAGCTCGGCACCCCGGCACCCCCTCGGAGGGCGCGACGCCACGAAACTTCAGCGGGCTGGCAGGACCTGTTTCTGGCCCCTGTGCTGGGTCCTTCCTCCACCCTCACTGAGACCCGGGAGGGTGCATGTTTGCCTGACACCCCGCAGCTTGGGAGGGCCCTCTCAGCAAGTGCCCCACCACGGAGGGGAGGACAGCGACCTGGGGGAGGAAGCACATTCCGTAAACACGCTGAGGGGCCCCAGGGACAGTGGCCTGGAATCCTGGCTCCGACAAGTCTGAGCGGGGACACGGCCCCAGGTTATCTGGGGGTTTAAGCAGCCTGCCGGTTAAGCGTGCCCTGTGAGGAAGGTGGGGGCAGAAGGTGGCTGAGGGCAGGTGGGACCTCGGCAGAGGGGTGTCTGAGCCCTCCGAGTGAGGGCTGGCCACGTGGGGGTCCACTCGGGGGGAAGACAGGCCCACATAGCTCGCTCTGTTTCTTGACGTGTGTGTCCACTGAGGCCACGTCGGTCCCGACTGGAGAGGCCTGGGGGACAGCCGGGAAGGTGAGAGTTTAGCCGGGACAGCCGGTGATGACCCTGAAGCAGGTGGTTGGCCGACGGACAGCTTGAGGCAGGTCCAGGGCGGCCAGGCTGTGGGTCTCTAGGCCCCTGCAGGCCCTGTACCGGGCACCCTGGGCTTGGGCGTGGAGGCCATATTCGTGTTCGGGGCATGGAGGGAACAGAAGTGCTTGTCCTGTGGGCCTGTGACTGGTCCTCTTTGCTCCCCAAACAGCATCACTCTTCTGAATAAAGCCCCCTTTCTTCTGCTGCCTATGGGACCCTTGGTGGCCCTGTCCACGGCACATTCCTGGAGCTGAGCACCCGCCAGAAACATCAAAGAATGGGGCTCAAAATCAAAGCCCACTCCCTCCTGAGGGGAAGGCCTGTGATGTCTAGACCAAAATGCTGACAAGAACAGCACCATCTAAACCTTCTCCTCGCCATAAAATGCATTACACTTCGGCTATTGTTTTTAGCCTCTCCGTCTCCACCGTCCTCTGCATAAAAGTACCATATACCTATCTGTTCTAATTGTGTGCAGTGAAATGTCCCCGGATGGGAGCCCTGTGTTTTTGGAGGCTCGACCCCACTCCCGTCAGCCTGGGAAAGGCCCCAGAGCTTGAGTCCCCGAGGGCCGGGGGGCGGTAAACTGAGGAAACAGCACGGAGCTTGCTGCCGCGTCCCCGCATTCCACCGGCGTTCCCACCACCCTGCCCGTTGACAGCTCTGACCGGATTCTTCCGCGGGAACCAGCCTCGGACAGCATGAACGGGCTGGTTTGCCGTCGGAAGGCTGGATTCTAACTGACACACAGCCCTAAGGCAGGGCTGCTGAGCTTTGTCATTCTCGCTAGAAATGTGATTTATAATATATTTATCATATATTTGCTAGACACTCCCATTCCCAGGAATGAGGGCCTCATGCCGAAACAGGAGGTCTACTTAGCGTCTTGACCCCAAATAAAAATATGCTCCTGCACAGTCTCTGTGGGCCGATCAACGGACGTGCCTGAGACTCAGCTGAGCCAAGTGAGTTCAGTTTCGTTTAAGTTTTAATGATAGTTTAAGCAGCCAAACACTTAAAATTCAGGACAGGGCAAGAGAAACCCACAATTTACTGGAGAATTTTATATTCTCAAAGAAAGACCTAAGGGTCTCGTGAAAGAACTTTGATTTCCGGCACCTCTGCCTCCAGTTTAGAAAGAAAAACAACCTGCATCTTCCCTTAAACACGCTGATATATTTATGCACACAGAATTTGCCAGATTCCAGACATCCATCCACACCTCCGGCCCAGCTCCCTCAGAGACCCTTTGTCAACGGGACACACACACAAAAGCAGGTGAGGCCAGCTGACTCCTTCAAAGCCAGAATTTAGGTTGCAGACTCCTTCTGCCGAGATAACCAGAACTGGCCGAGCTAAGTGGGCAGAAGTGGATTTGATCTCAGGATTCGATGGCTGAGCAGAAGTCAAGCAGTCAATTTTTCAACAATGTCTCCATATCATGAAACTTCCTAAAAATCTTCAAGGGGGTAACCTGAGCTTGTGAAAAATGATCCCGAATGTCAAGAGGACAAAGCTTCCCTTCCAAGATGTAATTAAGGGAGCCCGCGCCTCCGCCTTTCATACTCCACCTGACAAGTGCCGTTTTCTTTCGTGGGCCTGCTCTGGAGGGCCGGCTGGGCTCTGCCAGGCCTTTGTTAAAGGACTGGTTTTTTAAAAAAAATGCCCCTATTTATAGAATAGGAATCATTTAAAGTGGAATCCGCCTGATGGGAATGTTCATTTTACCCAACATCCGTGTGCGAAAAGCGCAGGAGGTTTTCTAGCTGTCTGCGTCTCTCTTCCCTCGCCTGCCGCTGGGGCTGGGCCTCCTTTGTTCAGAAACGCCAAGGCAGGAGCGAAGGATTGCTGCCGCAGGTGTGGGCTTGGGCTCCCCGACGGACGCCCGGGGGCGACGGAGCCGGCTGGTGTCAGCACTGCGTGGTGGTGGGAGACGCCACGACGGAGCGGGCGCCCGGAGGCGTGGGGGTGGGCGTCTCGAGTCGGGACCTGGGGGATTCCGGCGTGGGGGTGGGGTGGGGGATCTGTCCAGCGCTCTGTGGTTTTGCTCCGGCATCCTGGTGTCTGTCCACTAGATGTCAGTGCAGCCTCCCTCCTCCAGGTGCCACAACGAAACGGTTGCCAGACGGTCGCACAGGCCCCACGGGGCGAAATGGGCCTCTGTCCGAACCGCTCTCCGGAGGAAGCGCGTGCATGTAACCCCAGCGGCAGTCATTACAGGGGATCAGGGGTGTCATTGCAAGCATCGTCGTGAAAAAGCCCCAGAGTGATTCTGAATCTTTTCAGAGGGCTGAGCAAGGACAAATGGAGCAAATGGGGAGGATTTTATCTAAGGAGCAAGGAGAAACTTCTAGAAAGCCTGCCCGCTCCTGTCCCCAGGGTGCGTGCGTTCAGCCTGGGCTGGAACCCTTGCTGACGGCCATGCTCTGTGCCCACAGCCCGGCACCACGACGGGAGAATAATAGACGATGTAAGGGGACATCATGCCCCTCCTCCGAGCTCACCCTGCAACCGGGGTCGCGGCAGCACAGGGGAGGCAGCGCGGCCGGACACCAGAACCCGGCGCAGAAGCGCGGCCAGCCTCGCTCCGGAGCACTTCCCCGGGCGTCCACCTGGGGTCGCTCCGGACAGCCAATGACCGCAGGCTGGTCCTGCCCAGTCCCAGCGTCCTCCGGCCTCCGGCGCCGCCGACGCTCCACAATTCCCCGGGGCAGGTACTCTGACTTTTCTGCTGATGCCCTTCCCTCTTGAGTGGATCTCACTGGCACGCCTGCTGGGGCTGCAGTCCCTTAGAAGACCCCGGGAAACCCCCGTGAGCGCGAGCCGGGACTGGCCCCAGACTCCTGGGCTGGTGGTGCCTCACCCCTAGGCGCGCCACATGTCCCTGTTCCACTCCCCCTGGTCTGCCCGGGGACACTGCCTCTTTGGTCCGTCTGGCCTTCTCGGTTGTGAGCCTGGACCCCTGTCTGGTGCCCAGGCCACCCTGCAGCGCGTCGGGGGAGCACAGGGCTTCGGGGTTACGGTCATTGACGGGAAGAGAGGAAAGACGCAGATCCGACGCCGTAACAGAGACAAAGAAACCCATCCAAGCCTGGAAGAGTCCTGAGCAGGAGAGTGAGGACGTGGAGGGATGTGGGGGCTGCCAGGAGCAGCTTGGAAAGGCTGACCACCTGCACTCAAGGGGCCGCGGCAGGCGGTGGAGACCCTCTCCTGTGGGGACCGGCCAGCACAGCTTCCAGCCAAAGGACAGGTCTGCACGCAGCCGAGAGCCTTCAGGGAGCGGAGGGCTAGCCAGGCAGTCCGGCCCCTCCTAAGTCCTGAGAATTCTGGTCAGTTCTGAGAGCTGCCCGGTGCCCTCCCCACCCTGGTCTGCCTTCCTGTCCCGTGTGTAGAGACCTGTCCTCTCTGTCACGCATTTGAAAACAGGGCCAACTCATCAATGACTCAACATTTTTTCTGGGTGGTGTTGCCTGGGCTGGTGGGTTTGTATGTGGCAGAGAAACAGCAGGAGACAAAGTTGGGGAGCACAGAGGAAGATGGGGGTCACTGTGGGCGCAAGCCTAGGACGCCAGGTGGGTGATACCAGGAGGGCAGATGGTAGGAACCTCCATGCTTTGGGGAGGATGTGAGGACATCTGTAAAGGCGTGGAGTGAGCTCACAAAAGGTCTGGGAAGGCCCCGCTGGTGGAGGAGCAGTTTGGTCCCCTGCCTTCACCTGAGAGCTCAATCCACATCCCTCCAAGGACCCCGGTTTGAGTCTTGGGACCAGGGTAAGTAACCGAGATGAACAACTACATAAAATGAAGAGAATGCTTCTTCCCGCCTGCCCGCACCTTTCCTCAAATAAAACAGGTCTGAGAAGAATAACGCGCCTGCTGCAGACCAAACAGTGTTCTAAAGCTTCCCGGGCCTTTTCAAAGAACGCACATGGAATCCCGCAGATAGCCTGTCACCACTGTCCACCCCTGCCTTCCAGCTGTGGAAACTGAGTCACGTGGCAGTGACATGTTCAGGACACAGGGCGGTAGATTTGGGTGGCTTGACTCAGCTCTCCTTTCCAAACCACAGCCCACACCAAGCTCCCCTAGCGAGGTTCTGGATGCTGCAAATACTGTTACCTTTCAGGGAGACAGCCCCCCACCCCTCACCCCGTGAGAGGGGTGCTGCTGACAGTGGTACTATTAGAAACCTGGGACCGGACGCCCTGGTGGCTCAGATGCTATTGGGCGACGGGGGCATAGACTGTGGAAAGCCCAAGGACTCTGGTTTGAGACCCGGTGAGGGACAACCCCCCAAGAAAACAAATAAAAGTGAGGAAGAAAAGAGAAACCTAGGAAAATAGTTTGCTAAACTGTTCAAGACTGAAGTGTCATCATTTGCAAAGTCCCTTCACACCGAGGTGACCCTCCCAAGAGCCTCGTGCAGGGCCCCGCGGGGACGAGCAAGCCCATTTTACAGAGGGGTACTGAGAGCTGAGGCCGTCGGGCGGCCAGTCGGGGTGGAGCAGGCCCGAACTCTGGCCCGGAGCCTCTCGCACCTGCACTGCTTGGCTGAGTCTGCAGTTGGCGGTGTTTCCCAGAAGGCACTGGAGATGCTGGGGGGCGGCTCTGTCGGGCATGTGAACAGCTGATTTCAGTGAACACGGCAACGCACCCTCTGGGCAGTGCCCTCATGGGCTTACGACACTGGGACAAGGGACTGCTGAGCCAGCCTCCAATGACAAAGTTGTGCCACCACAGCCCCACCCGAGGCTTCTTCCCTGCCGGCGTCCTCTGCACCCCGGCCACCTGGGACTCAGCCCATTTCCCAAGCCTGACATCTGGATCTGCGACGCCAGCTCATGAGTGACTCTTCGCTCCAGGATGGGAAGGGGGCTCAGCTTGAGCTGATGGGACAAACTGATTCATGGCGGTCCATCAGCGGCGAGGCGGTGAGAGCAACAGCTCGAAGAAATAGAGATGAGTGACACAAAAATTGGGGGTTGGGGAGACAATGATAGGGTGGCTAAAAGGGGAAGGGTGTGAGGTAGAGAAGAGAAGTCTGTCTGGGAACTGCTAAGTGGCCGGCAGGCACGCTCCCAGGGTAGAAAGCAGAATGTTCATGCTCAAGACAGAGCGGAGCTTCAGCGGGGACCCGGGAGCCCACCACTGAGTCAGCTGCAGGACAGACAGAGCCCCTGACAGAGCCCCAGAGCTGGACCCGAGGCCCTGGAGAGCAGGGGGAGGGAGTGAATGAGGGAGACAGACAGACGGGCCTGAAGCCTGCTCCCAGCCCACAGGTCCCTGCAGGTGACCTCTGTCCACTGACCGTCCACACCAGGGCCTTGTCATCACTCAGATGGTTCCAACTGTACTCCGGACCCCACTCCTTAACCACAGCTTCCGACACGCCCATCCTCCCCGCCTCTGTCCCACCACACCCCCCTGACCTCATCCTGATCTCCACTCCTGGGCCTTCCCACATGCCCACGCCTCCCGGCTCCCTCTCCAGACCTCCAGACCACACAGGACATCGTCACAGTCAGTACCCTCAACGGCTTGGCCCCTTGTCCTTCCGTCTTGCTCATCCGGCCAAACTGGAGCCAGGGATCCGCCCACCTGGGCACCTGTCCCCTCTGCCTGCACCCGCTCCAGCACCTACGGCTCCAGCACCCCGCTGGAGGAAATCCCGCCCTGCCAGTGTTTGGAGCCCACCCACAGGCCCTGGCACCCAGCTCCGCACAGCCCGCTCCTCCCTGCTGCTGGGCGTCCATCCCCTCTGGCAGCTGCTCCCAGCAGACTGGGTTCAGAGCAGGAGGGAGCTTGCAGAAGCCTGGGCTCTGTTCCCCTTGGTCCTGCGAGCAGTTGTTCTGTGTGTTCCCCATGCTGAGTGCTTTGTTTGGGGTTTCTTATTCATCCTTATAAGGACGCCCCTAAAGAATAAGGAAGCAGGGGCACAGCGCCGCGCAAGGTCCCACAGTCTGGGCACAAGGAGACTGTGCGCTTCACCCACAGGGCAGGCTAGATGCCAAGGGTGTGGAGACAGCCAGACTACCTGCCTGGGCCTTACATTTTAGAAGGACAGACAACAAATAAGTGAGTGGGTGGCTACGTTAAATATAGACGGTATGGCCCAGCCAAGGCAGTCACCAAGCTCAGTGACCACGAGCCAAGCACTGAGGTGGCCAGTGGGGACCTCTGATGGGAAGGGATGCAGTTGACTTCCTGTTATTTCTCACTACCCCCTTGTCCCAGGGAGACACCCACTTATTCAAGGGTGGTGCCCACACCCAGGCTCTGGATTCCATCATTAATGTTCTCACCACGCCGGACGCAGGTGTCTTCTCTATAGATGACGAGCCTCGTGGGCCGAGCTGCTGATGACCAGAGCTGGGGGGAGTGGAGCAGTTTCTGGGGTTAACATCTAGCAGAGAACCAGAGACGTTGGTCACTGCCTGGGACGGGTGCCTCAGCTGCACCCCTTGTGGTCAGAGAGTGGTGACATTGACCAAATGGAGGAAGCCGGGTTCATTTCCATCCAGGATCAGGGACCTGAGCATCTTGTCCCAGGCTGGGCTCCCTGGGGAGTGGAGGCTAGAGATGTGGACGCAGGAAGTGTATTAGGAAATCCTTCGGGACCGACATCCGTGGGGAGTGCAGGAAGCAGGATCGGGGAAGGGAGGAGACTGACCTGAGACTGAGACTGACTGAGGCAGTCGGTCACCTTTAGCAAGTGCCATCCGTGCTGCTGGGCCCAGGCATAGCCCCGGTCACCACCACAGTGCTCCTCAGAATATTGTGTCAGTTCCAGAGTGGCTGATGACAAAGGCTGGTGGCTAAAGTCGTCCTGTCTGCGTGGTTGTCGAGTGCCTCTTTTGTATGGGACACTGCATTACACACAGGAGAGCTTTTGTTCCGGGTCCCTAGTCACTTAGGTTCATTCACATCTTCCCCAGATTTTCCTGTTGCCAATCTGCCAATATTTCTTCTTTCAGCTGAGTAACCAGTCAGCTTACTTGCCACTGCTCATGCATCTGTGTACGTGCTAACCTTGACCACGATGGATGGCCAGCCCTACCACTCTAAGCGCTGTCCCCTAAGACTTCAATTCGCTGCTGTCTTTCAGCACCATCCCTGGATGGGGGTGCACTCTAACCACCTTCTACCTTTGACTTGCACCCACATACCAAGGGTGGCAAGCAGAATGTGATCCCCAAACAGCCCCCTCCGAATCCCTGGAACCTGTGACTGTTAAACTGCACGGCAAGAGGGAATTAAGGCTGCTTATCAGCTGGTCTTGCGACAGGAGAGACCCTGACTCACCTGAGTGAGGTCAAGGCTATCACGAAGGTTTTTACAAGCGAAAGAGGGAGGCAGGAGTCTGTCTGCGAGTCAGAAAAGCAGATGTGGGGGAGCAGAGAGCCAGAGAGCTGGCCGTGTGAGGACTCGCCCCGAGTCTCTGCTGCTGGCTTTGAAAACAGAAGAAGGGGCCATGAGCCAAGGTCTGTGGGCACCTCTAAAACCGGGACAGGCCAGGAAACATTCTCCCCTGAAGTCTCCAGAAGGAATGCAGCCTGTTGCTGTTGGCACCGTGATTTTAGGCCAGTGAGATGTTTCAGTCTTCTGCATCCAGAGCGTAAGATGCTAAAGGTGTGTTGCTTGAAGCCCTAAGCTTGTGATGAGTCGTTTCAGCAGTCATCAGAAACTGTTACCACGCTCAGCGGTCCCACCTGTGGGCCATGCAGGTGTTCTCCTTTTCCATCTGGTCATACAGAACCATGTTCTTGTGGTCAGACGTGGTGAGGGCTGCGGCACCTGTGTCCTTGGCACGGTGGTGGGTCACAGAAGTTCGGGCCACTGGCCCGGGTTACTTATTTCTGCTCTCAAGCCAGTGTCCTGCTCCCGTGGTAGGATGAGTGGTCGGCCCAGTCTCGGAGGACCTCGCGAGTCCAGCAGTACTGGCACGTGTCCACCGCCGTGCTGGTCAGGTGCTCCGAATCTGCCAGGTCCGGTAGCGTACCAAGAGTTTCATTTCGTTTTGCTTGCTTTCCTTTAACAGTTCGATGAGTTTTGCTAAATGCATTCAGTTGCAGATTCCTGGCGGTATTTCAGTTTGGGAGCCTTCTGTCCGCCCTGGCCTCCAGCCCCCAATTTCTCTTGTGTTCATTTCTCTCTGTTCTACCCCAGCGGCAGACTCATTCAGAGCTCCTTTCTCTCTAGAGCTTTTGCCTCCCGGGGAAATTCATGCAAACGCAATCACACAGTCCAGGGTCTTTGTCTGATTTCTTTCACTTACCACAGTGTCTCTGAGGGCCGCTCATGTGGTGTGTGTCTTTCCAATCTGGCCGACATGCCAGCCCTCCCAGCGCTGTGCGAGCTCTGGAGGATGTTCAGGTTACGGCTTCCTTGTCCCTGTCCTTAGTCCTGCTCTGTGACTCTCCTCTCGGGGCATTCCGGGTTAATACCGAGTCCAAGGCCCCCGCAGGTTCCTGTTTGATTTCTGGAGTGTGAGGCGCGCCCATCCGTGAGTTCCAGCCCCTTTGGTTTACAATGGAATCAGCGAGCTCTGTCCCCTTAATTTAGGGACACGCGCCTACCCTGGATTATCCCGGGCTCCTGCTGGCTGCACTGTCAGGCGGAAAGTGAGTCCAGGCGGAAAGGCCGGGCCATTGTAATAACCACCTCGTGCATTTCTGTCCTCTCAGCGATCCCAGGCCTATGTTACCTGTTATTCCAGGATTTTTCGATTTGTTTGTGTGTTTTCCTTTTACAATCCTATGTCGCTTAATCACAGAGGCACGTTCTGAGAAATGCAATGCTAGAGACTTTGTCATCGTGTGAGTGCCAGAGAGGGCAAGGACACAAGCCGAGATGGTGTGGTTGCCGCACACAGGCGGTCCATCGTCTATGGAGCGTCGCCGTGTGGGCCCCAGTGGCATGTTGTCCAGCTTTCTAGGTACTGACGGCAAGAGGACCAGCCCTCTACTAGTTGTCATTAGGATAAGCTTTTCTGGTTGAATTTCTTTCATTAGCTACTTGCACGCCATCAAAGGGCTACAGTTTGATTTTAACCACAATCGTGACAGAGGACAGTTCCCTTTCCTTTGTGTACGGTCTGTTTCATTTAGCATGTTCTTTCTGAAGGTATCCAGACTATCGTGAGCAGTATTCCGTGGCCGAGGATAGACCTCAGCTTGTGCATTCACTCGCCAGTGAGGGAATCGGGCTGCTTCCTGTTTGGGCCTCTTACAAACACTGTTACTGCGAACATGCCCCGTATGTCTTCGCGCAGAAAGACACAGACATGTGCTTTGTGTGCCTGGAAATCTGGGGTCGGGTGTGCGTGCAATTTTAACTTTTGAAGATATTACCATACTGCTTTGCAAAGCAATTATACCCATTTGCACTTGCTATTATCTTTCTAACTCTATCTTTCCTAATGGATGCAGAGTGGTAGCTCATTGATTTTTTTAATCTGTGTGTGTGTGTGTGTGTGTGTGTGTGATGTGTGTGTGTTCTTTCTCCTTTTCTTTATGAATCTGGCTAGTGGTCTATTTTGTTTATCCTTTCAAAGGACTAGCTCTTGGTTTCACTGGTATTTTTGAAGAGTCTTTTTGATCTCTACTTTGTTTCTGTTCTAAGTTTTATTATTCCTTTCTTCTATTAGCTCTTGGTTTCATTTTTTCTTTTTTCTAGTACTTTTAGGTGAAGGCTTAGGTTTTTTTTACTTGTGATTTACTGTTTCCCATGGTAGATTGTCTTGCTATAAATTTCCCTCTGAGTACAGCATTTGCTGCATCCTGCAGGCTCTGTAGGTGATGGCTTCACTTTCATTTAACTCCAGGTATTTTTTAATTTCACCTTTGATTTCCTCACTGACCCAACACTTGCTCACCCACATGTTGCCTATTTTCCTCTTTTGGTTGATTTCTAGTTCGATGCTTAGGGCTTATTGATTTTCCTTTGATGTACTTTTGCCACAAACAAGTTGACCATATGAGTGTGTGTTTACATCTGCATTCTCTGTTCTAGTCTGTAGATCTATATGCTAATTTCACACTGTCTTAGTGACTCAAATTTCATGGTAAATTTTGAAATCAAATAGCTTAAGTCCTTCAGCTTTGTTTTTACTGTTAAAAATTGTTTTGGGTAGTCTAGGTCTTTTGCCTTTTCATACACACACAGCACACACACACAACACACCACACACACCACACACACCACACACACACCACACACCACACACAC
>RJWH01008275.1:0-31979 GCA_004363575.1 Solenodon paradoxus
ACAGCCTGGATTCATGGAGAAGATCAATTCTTCAGTAGTGTCTGAATTTGTGCTGCTGGGACTGTCTAGTTCTCAGGAACTCCAACTTTTCTTTTTTGTTTTCTTTTCTGTGTTGTATGTGATTATTGTGCTCGGAAACCTTCTCATCATCATCACAGTGACTTCTGATAACAGCTTGCACTCCCCCATGTATTTCCTCTTAGGCAATCTCTCCTTTGTGGACATCTGTCAGGCTTCTTTTGCCACCCCCAAGATGATTGCAGATTTTCTGAGTGAACATAAGACCATATCCTTCAGTGGTCGCATAGCCCAGATTTTCTTCATTCACCTTTCTACCGGAGGGGAGGTGGTACTGCTTGTTTCCATGGCCTATGATGGATATGTAGCCATATGCAAACCCTTACGCTCCGTAGTCATTATGAGTCAAAGGAAGTGCACTGTCCTGGTAATGATTTCCTGGGCTGTGGGCTTGGTGCACACATTAAGCCAGTTATCATTTATTGTGAACCTGCCTTTTTGTGGACCCAATGTAGTAGACAGCTTTTTTTGTGACCTTCCTTGAGTGACCAAACTTGCCTGCCTGGACTCTTACATCATCGAAATACTAATTGTTGTCAATAGTGGAATTCTCTCCTTAAGTACTTTCTCTCTTTTGTTTGCCTCTTACATCATTATCCTTGTCACCGTGTGGTTTAAGTCTTCAGCTGCAATGGCCAAGGCATTTGCTACACTAGCTGCCCACATCACTGTAGGAATATTATTCTTCGGACCTTGCATCTTCATCTACGTGTGGCCCTTTACCACTTACCGAGTGGATAAAGTTTCACCCCTATTCTGACTCCCGTGACTTATACTCTAAGGAATAAGGATATGAAGGCTGCCATGAGGAAAATTTTGATCTAGTATCTGAAGTCCAGAAAAATTTCTAAAATGCCACTAGTAGTGAGGAAATCCCTTTATTAAAATATAATTTCAAATTCCAGAAATCAACACTCTATCAATATTTTAATGTGTTCTTATAACATATATTAACTTTGATTAAGGTAATACAGAAGAGAATTAGAGCATATTTAAGGGATATTAGAAAATATTACCCCAGATATCACCTAAGCAAAAGTTAAATATGAAAAAATATATCATGATTATTGTTCTGGAAATGAAATATGGAATGAATACATGTGGATAGTATTGATGCATTCACTGAATGAGTTACAGGTAAATATGAATATCATGGAAAAAATCAATACCTGATTCTTTGTTAGGCATAACTTTAGAGATTTTTCTGATCTTATGAGTTTCCTAATTTACATGCTTGAAAAATCTAAACAGATTAATAGCATTTAAGAATCTGAAATTTAACTTTTCCAACTAAGAGTGAGCTACTTCACTGATTTAAGATAAACATATAGACTTAAGTGAAGATTCTTCAATTATGTGATCTGTCCTCGACATCAATTGTGTCTCTGATACATTGTTTTCCAATAACTAGCAATGTTTAAAATGTGGAAATGCACACTACCAGGCATTTGTATTTCAAATCTTTCATTTAATGGCTTTTATTAGTTAACAGAAATGCAGTTTCCTCCAAAATGAAGAATTGTGCAAGAGAGAGGATATATTTTTTTTATCTGAAATATTTTCACACCACATTTTGCTCTGTATTTGGACCAGACATAGAGCGCTTAGTGATAATGAATCAACGTTAAACATACATCCCAGCTGACAACTTGGACCCCACAGGACCCCTGAATCTCTAATCTGGACTCTAGAGACCATTAGCAGAGTTATTAATGTTGATTATAGTTTTTAAATTTACTTTCCCAAATCTTTCAATTCATAAAAGACAATTAGACTAATGTAAAAATCAGTCTCTCCTTTATGCCAAGAATGAAAGCAGTAGGTTTGCACTTTTGTCTTTTTACCTTCACAATTCCAGCTAATCTCTTCTGAATCCATCCCATCATTAAGTAAAATACTAAGGAAACCTTGCGAATTTTCTCTGCTTCATCCAGTCCCCTCTCCACAATGTTTACATCTTATTTCTTCTGAGACCTGACTTTATTTTTGTTGTTGCTCTTTTCTACTCTCAAAATCTGCCTTCCAGTAAAGGTGGCATAACAGTAATTTACCCTTCACTTTAAATTTGAATCCCTAAGTTACCCCTTTCAGAAAATTGTTCATTTCATGTTTTTCTAATTTTAGAAGGCAATTCCATCAATAGAGAGGATCGTTTGCAGATCAGGTTTAGAAGAGGGACATGAAAAAAGATATTTTCAATTCCCCACACTTTATACAACCTAGGCTGCCTTGCATTCTGTTCATGGAATAAGACCTGACCTTATGATTGTTCTTTTTGAATAAAGGAGTGTGTAGTAGTATTACTTTTTCCTAATCAATCTAAAGGACAAAAACATTAGGGAGAAAGGACCCAAATGCTGATTTCACCTCTTTTTTCATCGCTAATTGATTAATCTGAGATTGAGCATTCTTTTTGGTGTTTTATAAATAAAGGTTCAATTAAATACAGCAAATAATGAGAATCAATGTGCTGAGAAAGTCAGAAGTAATATACTCTAGTTAAGAGCACTAGTTATTAACTCTGATGCTTTTGACTAGACTTTTGAAAGTATGACTATCATAGCACCCTTTCTCAAATAGCAACATAAAAACTTAAACATAATATTTTATATACAATGTATTTGTTACTTGAAAAATTAATTTCATTCAGATAAATTGAATATATATGTGATTTAAAAATGATCGTTTTACTTTCAGAATTTTAAAGGTAAAATTAATAACATTTTACTAGCATGACAGAAAAAAACTGATGCAAGTAATTTAAATTTGTTCAGTGGTACATTTTAATGTGAAGATAGCTGGTTTACTTGAATTCAAGATAACATTTTAGAGATTTTTTGGCATGGAAATATATATATGTATATATGTATATATATATACATATATATATATATGCTGCCCATATGATTGAATTAACCTTAAATTTTTATTTTAATGGAATCTCTGAAATATTACATACATAATTAAGTAAAATATTAAGTAATATTAAGTGTGGTAAGTATTAAGAAAGGGAATCTGGACTCCCACAGCTCGTATATGTAGACTAGGAAAAACAAAGTTAAAGAATTCCATGTCGTCCCAAATTTGAAATTTTTCACCTACTTTCAAATGAAAAAATTCTTTTACAAGGTCTCATTCAAGAAACCATACAGTGCTATTCATATTTTATTCATATTTTGTTTAAAATATTATTCCAAAGAATAACTGGAAATTCATAAACTTTCCTTGTAGTAGAGAAAAGCATTTTATTCTTAATTCTTGACAATCTGCCTATTCAAGATTCTACATTAAAATGTTGACAAAGTTGTCTACTTTTATTAGCTGTGGAAATAATTTCAGAGCTGTTAGGAATATGTCTAGTCAATACATGCCCCCCAAAAAGAACAAAAGTGACAATAATGTGTGGATAGTCATCCCAAAAGAGTAAGAAGAGCAGATAGATGGCAGAAAATAAAGTACTCTACTTAATAAAGTTTAGAAATCATATTATTTTTCCTTGTGTATATCTTGACAAAGAAGCTACACCAATTTTCCATTTGTCTCTTTACATCAACTCCACCATTAACTGCCCTGCTTTGTGACACAAGAGCTGTACTCAAATTTTTCTCCTTTGTCATGAGGGGATGAGGGATGAACACTCCGGAAGGATAGGGCTTCTCTTCCAGGTTCCAGTGTGCTTAGTTTTTTGCTCCTAAACTGAAGCTGCCATTGGCCTGTGTTCAAGTCACCCAGGGTCTCTCACCCTCCATGTACAGTGGGCATGAGCCCATGGTTTGGTAACATTGCATTTGTGGGTCATACATGCAATGATTTAAATAATAATAATAAAGCATATATATAGGGAAATTTTATTTTCAATTTCCTTCTTTAAATAGACCTCAAATTATTTTCCATAAAAATATTTCAAATTACTCTAGTTCCAAAGAAACTGGTATTTTTAATATTAATATTAATATATTTAAATTTAATTTCTAATGGAAACTTCGAAGCAAATAACAATGTATTTCAGTTAGAATTGTGACATTATTTAATAGAATCTCAAGTTGTATTTTGTTTAAAACAAACAAATATTGATATAAATAGACAATATACTTTTTTTCAAGGAGCTATTTCAATACAATAGGATAATATGAAAAAAAAATTCCTATTTGGCTCATATCTCTAGGCTTTTCCCATCACTGAGAAATTGATAAAGAAATACATTTAACTGCATAAAAAAATGAAACAAGTTGAAATTTTAATAAACGTGAAAATAACATTTGAGTTCCATGTCAAAAGACTTGGATTTGAACATTGACAATATTATTACTACGTGACCTTGTTTTTGATGCTCTCACCAATTTCTTTAAAATTTATCAGTTCCTCTCCAGTACACCTAGAGTAAAGGAGGGAGAGACTCTCTTTAACATGGTTAATAAGGTTCTGTATTATAGGAATTCTTACTTTCAGCACAAAGCTAACCCACAGCATCATTGGGTTAATAGATTTCTCTCTGACAAACTAATCTATGTAAGAATAGGGACTTCATACAAGGAACAGAAACATAATACCTAGCTCAGAAGCTATTTAAAGGAGCCGATATGCTGTTAACAGACTTTACAGAGAGAAAATCGAAAGGCCAGTGGAAAGTGGACATCAAGATGCAATCTTAGGAGAAAAAGTGAAGTTTTAGTTCCCCTAAAGCTTAAACAACTGGCAATAATATTATTCAAGTTAGACAAAGAGTAAGAGGAAAATACTGTGATGCAACTTTCAGGAATGCAGAGTAGCAGATCTCCAGGAAAAACAAATTAGGGATAGCAAAGATTTCAGAATGGTCTTTAGTGGATGAAACAGGGGTGCTGGGGGAGGGGTAGAATTTGACAATAAGGACAAGATACGGTATTTCACCAAAGCCGTTTTACTTTTTTACAAAATTTATGTTTATTAGAAGTGCTTTTCCTTGAGCTATAAGTCTACACATCTCATATATATATATATATATAAACATATATACACAAATATACTCAGAATATTTGTATGTGCACTCTATGATTTATAAAAAGATAACAAAGCATAAATATCAGGAATTTTATTTTCAATTTTCTTCTTTAAAGATGACTATTTGTTTGCATCTACATCACAATCTTTGGAAATCTAGAAACATAATTATGTAAAAATCTAGTTGAAAATACTATTCCTGTCTTGTGGAATTAATAGGAGATTCTCATGGTAAAGTAATGAGAGCAACTTCAAATATGTGAAGAACCATCATATTGAAGGGCGAGTTGTGTTCTGTTAGATAGATAACAGGACCAGTAGAGTACTCTAAGAATAGATTAAACTATCTTTTTAAATAGTGGGCTCCTTTAGATTGCACAAAAACACCCTGATGCTTTTAAGATTGTGTCATAGATTTATGGTCAGAAAGTTAGAGGGTCAAAAAATTATTTGTTGACTGAGAGTCAGTGAAGAGCAAATGATCTTTGTCTTCCATATGTACCAACAGGTTGGTCAACAAATCTCTTTTTTTTTTCTTTTCCTTCCTGGAAAAATTATTTTGGAAAACATAATTATTCCCACTGCAGAGTGATGTCAAATCTCTAAAGGGTGATTTCTCACTTCTCCAATTAAATCAATTTCCTAGAACAATGGTGGAAAGCTTTATATTCTTTTTAGGATACTGTAATTGTATGGCAGATGGCAAAAGAGGCAGAGACCTCACTGCTTCAAGACAGGACCTGAGGACTAGCTTCTGCACAGCTAGAACAGGGATCCAAGTAAAATGCATTGTCAACAATATACAGGAAGCATTTTCAGTATGAAGACTCACAGTACAAAGTAGGAAGTTTTGAAATGAACTGTGGGGCAAAAAATTTAGAGAAAATAAGAAAGAAAGGGAAGAACTTATCGAAAGGGTAAGTATATACACATTTTTTGGACAAGACAATAATTTGGTCTTCTAGATGCAAAATCAACAGCAAGAAGATAGCAAAGAGGAAGTTACTGATGTCTGAGTGAAACTGGAATCTCCATTTGGAAGAAGCAAACTTCTCCACTTCTCTGTCCAGGACACTTCCGCTGCATTGGTCTAGGACAGTCTGATAATAGTAGGATCAGTGTCTGATGAAGAAAGAGAGGCGTTTCTTAACTAACGTGTGTCTCTTCTCTGGCCCTTCATGCTTTCTATTGAGAGGATATTATAGTGATTTGTTATACCAATATTTTATTGATTGTCAAAATTTGCCTGGAATGAAAAAGAAGTGATTACACATAGTTTGTATTGCTCAAGAAGTATATCCTTTATTGCTTTTAGTTGCTAGGCTTATAGCCAATCAATGATGATAAAATAATGAAAGGAAAAATTATGCATTTTATAGCTTTGGAGTTCTGTTGACATTGTAGGAATGGATATTAAGATAAGAAATTCTATGTATCAAACTTGGTCTCACACTAAGACTGGGACAATCCTCTTATGTTGTACTTGATATCTAAACACTTTGAGGTACACTGGCAATGGAAAAATAGATGCTTCATTAATGAAGAAGCTTCTGGATTCTCTGCGCATAATTCAGTTAACTCTGAGCAACTTTAGTGAACTCCGTATATTTCTGTAACATTACTGCTTTGGCATTTAGAAATTTAAGGGTGAAAATACTCTTGTATGTAATGCAGTTTTATCATCAAAGGCCAATTTACAACTAGTAAGTGGCAAATGCTATTTATCTTTATTAATAGGTCTCTATTTTAATTATAAAGAAAAAATGAGATACATTATTGAATCTGGTCTGTTCTACTTGGATTAAGAAATCATAGAAAATTAATGTGGAGAGGATTTTCCAGCTGTTTCCCACAGTTTTTTAAAAACAAAGACTAACAAATTTTATTATTAGTTATTGGAAAGAGGAATATTAGAGGTAAATTTGATAGTTTCAGAAAATTCCTTTTTTAAAGATGATCTTTGTAAACTGTGTAACACTGACGTGTGGTACAACATTGTGCTTTTCTTCTCTCTCTCCCTCTTTTTTCTCTCTCTCCTCCTTCTTTCCCCTTTTCTTAATACTATCCTATTAAATTACCATAATACTTGGCAGGATTTACACAATGATTCAATGCTATAAGAAGCTCCTGTGGTGTCAAATTTTATCTTTTAAATAAAAAGCAGTAGCTCTTTGGGATCGTTTTTAGTAATAGAAATGGGAATCCCTTTCCTTTCAGGATTTATTTGCATCCTGGTCTCTCCTTCCCATGTATTTGCATGGTTGGACATACCAGCATTGGCCTAAATCTTCCACACAGGTGTGAGAACTCCATGGTGAACCTGGTACTTAGTTCAGCTCATTAAATAACAGATTGATCTGCTACAAGCTTAGGTAACTTAAGTTTCTAAATTCTACTTAAAGCTAGATATCAATATTCAAATGCAAAGGTAGAAGGCCTTGAAAAGTTAGGCTTCCATGCTTAATAACTAAGTTAAAATGACATAATAAAAGTTCATACATAGTTTAAGCACTTTATAATTGATTAATTTATAGGTACCTGTACAAGGTTTTGCTTTCGAGTCTTAAAGATGATATTAAGTTACAATATTAATTATATCTAATAACAGTACTAACAAAACACTGAAAAATAGAGTGCAGAACTTTCATTAATATAAGGAAATTAATGTCCATTATGTACTGCCGAGTACACAAAGCTAAAGTCAAAAACGTTTCCTGAACCAGTGTATGTTGAGCAGAGTGTTCTTCTGGGATCAAGCGTTAAGACAAATGTCAAAAAAAATTCAAATATGCACCTTACTTAACTTTTCTTTTTTGAGAATCTACTATGTATTTTAAAACACAGAGTTATATAGACTATTTCCAAAAGGCTTGCTTCTAGAAGGTATTGCTGATTTTGACAAATTCAGGTGTGTCATATATAGTTGGGAAGAGCCAAAAGGCAGAGACTGAAATCAGACTGTGATTCATTCATGTGGGTCTTTACATGGCAGAAGGTAAACAGATAACTGTTAAAAGGATGAAAAAAAACATTCTCGATCTTCACAGACACTTTTAGAGATCGTTATTGCCTGTTCTTTCTGTAATATGACAATTTGTGTCCTATAATTTTCATAAAACAAGCTCACTTTATGATTCTTAATTTCAAGAACATAAATCTAGCCCCTTGAGTTGAAGGCACAATGACTTCTGATCAACGACTTCTGATCACCACCCCCAATTTCATTCCTTGGCTTCTAGGCAAGGCCTCTCTTCCAATCAGGCCATTCATCCCACAACTCCCTGTGATTCATAGTTTTAACTTTCCATCATTCAAAATAATATTTTTATTCTTTCATTCATTTACAATACTATGTTTTTGGGAGAACATATTCAAACTTTAATCACATATATCATATCACGCTCCTTATCAGAATTCCTGTTAATCTCCCTGCCTGACATAGTCTTTTCCGCTCAGTTTTGGTGAGCAAATTCCAAACTTTCAAGAAGTGTTAGCTTAGGCACACCCTGGTGGAGGAGCAGTTTGGTCAATTGCCTTCCAAGGATCCCAAGCCACATTCCCCTGGGTTTTAGTCCTAGTTCTCAGGGAAACAACTAGTGTGAATGAACAACTAAATACAAATAAAATAAAATGCCTCTTCCTCCTCTCTCTTTCTACCTGTCTGCATATTGACTTTAAAAACAAACAAGCAAATGTTTTGCCTTAAATAACACCTACTCCATGACACCTTACCTTACCACTTAGGTGTACTTTCTTCTTCTTGGTAAGATTTGTGGTACTACAGTGTCACTTTTATTTGCCTGTTTCTGAAAATTGTATTCATATTTAATATGTTTATTTTCTTATTTCAGTTACATGAATTTTATTATTGGGAAAATAAAAACAAAAGACCAAAAATAAAAGACTACCTTCCAAGATTTTGAGGAAAATCAAAGCTTTTTCTTAATCTCAGCTCTTGAAGAAATTTCTAGTGCACTACTCCATGAACATGGGAGTCTAAAGGAACAAGGCCAGTAGCCAGCAAAAGAGCTGTGTAGTTTGCTAGAGACTCTTAGTGCTGCCTTGAGGGAGCACATGACCAAAGTCAAAAGCGTGACCTTACATCTCAGCTCAGAAAAGCAATTCCGCAAGGAGCTCGTGTGTAGTTTTCTGAAGATTCGCCAAGTTTTGTCCAGTTGTGGAAACAGAATCCTTAGCAGGGTTGGAAGACTAGTGTCATCTCATGAGTCACTCTGATAAGTAGGTCTGGAGCCTTCACAGAAAGAATTCTGGAGCCTTCCTAGCCTTAGAAGGCTAGAATGCTCTGTCCCCTTAGCAATATCCACCATGGATGGCAGATTGAGGAAGGACATCACATTGTCAAACATGTTCTTTCCCTGACCTATAAGAACATCCTTCACGTGGTGCTCTATAAGTGCCACCTCTCTGAGGGGCTATGTTTCCTCAGTTTAATATTCGTTGAGGTAGCTTTGATGTATAAAATGGTATGTCTATAAACCCATATATGCAGGTTCACCATTCCTCAAGTATAATATGCATATCTTTCTTCCTAATTATGACAGGATCCATAACTCATTCTCTTTTTTCACACATCTAGTTCCCACAGCATAGTTGTTGTCAATCTATTATAGTTTTGTAAAATTAAATGGACTTTTTATTGAAAACTTATTTTACATGTTAGATTACACTAGATATAGTATGAATCATTGTGATATTTTCCTGATTTTCTTTTATTTAGGCAACAGTAGTTTGGATATATGGCTTACACAAACGAATCAATGGTACCTGAGTTTGTGCTTTTTGGACTTTCCACTTCCTGAGAAATTCACCTATTTTTATTTTCCATCTCCTCTATAGTATATGTGACATCAGTGCTGGGTAACATCCTGATTATTGTTATCATTTCCTCTGACTTCTATCTGAACTCTTCTGTGTGCTGCCTGCTCAGTAACCTTTCTTTTATTGATATCTGCCAATCTAATTTAGCCACCTCCAAGATGCTTGTGGATTTTTTTGTCGAGCACAAGACTATCTCCTTTGATGGTTGCATGACCCAGATATTCCTTTTTCATAGTTTTGTGGAGAGTGAGATGATGTTGCCGGTAACTATGGCATGTGATCGATTTATAGCCATCTGTAAGCCCCTGCATTATAGCACAATTATGAGTCATAGACTCTATGATTTTTGTGATTATATATTTCTTGGGCTGTGGGTATTCTTCATTCTGTGAGCCACTTGGCTTTTACAGTGGAACCGCCCTCCTGTGGCCCCAATGAGGTAGACAATTTCTTCTGTGACCCTAGTGATACCGTTGGCTTGCATGGATACTTATGAAGTGGAAATTACGACCCTGACAAATAGTGGACTGATGTCATTAAGCTGTTTTCTGGCTTTAATTATTTCCTAGCAATCATTTTGATCACTGTCCGTCGAAAGTCCTCCAGTGATTCATCCAAGGCACTTTCTACGTTCACTGCCCACATCACAGTGGTGAGTCTATTCTTTGGGCCTTGTATCTCTTTCTATATATAACCATTTAGCAGACTTTCTGTGGGTAAGTTTCTTTCTGTGTTCCACACTGTTTGTACACCTCTCTTGAACCCCATCATCTAGTCTCTGAGGAACAAAGACTTTAAATCAGCCATGCGAAAGTTGAGAAACCGTCATGAGAACTCCTGGTAGAACTGGAGGTCACCACAAGGGAGCATAATCCTGAATGAGAATGAAGAGTCTCCGCTGGATCACAACATCATGCCAATTATTTTTGCTAATGTCATTGAGTATAGATTTGGATTTTTGTTCTAAGCACAATGGAATTGCATAAAATTGATTCCTGGCATACTATTTTTGTTTTAAGAAAAGAAGGAGGGCTGGCAGGCAGAAAGGTAGAGAGAGGTAGAGGAAGTGTTTTCGTTGCCTTTTGATTCTTCATGCCTACATCTGTGTTGTGAACATGGGTCCTTGGGTTTCACATGGTCTGCACACCAACATCTCAACTGCCTGAGTTACCAGGGTATGCCATTAGCTTACCAATTCTATACAATTTCAATATTTTTAAAATTATGTATCATTTAATAGTATAAATTATATTGAAATACTTATTAATATGCCTCCATATTTTATGAAGAATTCAGAGATCTGCACTACATAAAATGCTATATATGTTACAAAACTCTAAATTCTTCTCAACGCAGAACATATTTTTGTACCTTACAATTAAAATGTACTAAATTGAGTTTTTATCTTCACTAAATTTAATCACATCACTTATTCAACACATTAGAAAAAAATATTTTACAACCTGGATTTTACCTCATTAATGGACATTTGTTAGCTTATCTTCTGCTTGAATATTAAATATTTTGGTTATTGCAATTTGGTTATTTATAAATTTCCCTATCTACTGCTATGTCCCAATAAAATTTTTGTTTTATTTTAAATTATTTAATATTAATTTTAACTCATATCAGAACTTTTTCTAGATACCTGGTACTATTGACTGTCATATGTATCCGTTGCCCAGATCTGTTTAATTTTATGTAGGCTAAATTAGTTATAGTGAATTTCATGTTGTTCCTAAAAATTGTAAATATATTTGAAAGCATTTGAAAATATGTTTGTTGTTGAATATTTACATTCAGAAAAATATTTGACACTATATATACCTAAACAATACAAATGCACAAGGTGACAAAGTTATTTGCAACTGAGGACCACATCTGAAATCTATTCTTTCCTATGTTTTTGAAAACAGAAGAAATGAAAAATACATAGGCATCTTGTAATAAAGATTAAAAACATCTATTATTGTTGCATCAGCTAGTGAAAGTTTCTTATGTTCTTCTTGCTGCGAGTTGCATTATGAAAACGATCTTGCAACAGAAAAACTAAATGTATTCTAACAATGAAAAAAAGATTTGTTCAACAGAAAACAGAAAGTATGCAATTGTCATTATTCTGAATTCAGTATTGACATTACACTACAAGACATAGGCTAGTCTATGCATAGATGCGCATGCAAAATCCTTGTCCAATCTAAGTTTTAGCTAAAGACACAGCTTTTTAAACATAATGCTAAATAGCTAAGATTTCTTGGCACTTCAGATTTTGGTCAATTTCATTTATACAATGTTAAATACGATAATGATATTTTTACTCAGTAGCATTTTATATACTGTATACCGTTTAAGAGCATTTTAAATATCCAACAAATATTAAATGAATAATAATATTATTGATTGCATCCTTTTTTCTTTTAAACTCTGCCTTACTAGTGAAAGTGATGAGGTGTTGGTAATATTTTTGAAATATCAAGTCATTTTCTGCTCTGATTCTCAGTATTCTTATATAACGGACAAGAAGAGTAGGGAGGAAAGGGGAGAAAATGAAAGAAAAGGGGAGGAAAAGCAGCAGAAGAGAGGGAAATTAGAATTTGCTAGTGGCTATTTTATTTGACCATTTCTTTGTGGTGCCAGAGATATATTCTTTCACTTTATAATTACTTTATAATTCTTACTTCACCATTGGGTCTGTTTGGGCTTTTAGTCATCAGACATAGTCATAATCTATTACATTAAGTTGACAAAACATACAAAATCATAAAGATTACAATAAAAAAAGATGATATATCTGAGTACATAGTTTTCTACAATTTTTCAAAATTAAAAAGCTATCATAAGCAAAGGTGGAAATCTTTTGCATTGTTCCAGTTTAAGATGATGCTAGACGACTTGAAGACGAGGGCAGAACTGAACGAACTGAGCAGCTTGAGCGATACTTAAGGTAGGGCCTATAGCTTGATTTCACTTGAAGGCAGGGAGATAGGATAGACTGTATTGGTTCTGCAATAAGAGGCAGAGACAAGGGAGCCCTGAGGCTTTTAAGTCGAGATTTTCTTATCCCATACGCAGGCCAGGAAAGCTCCTTTCTGAGAAGAGACAGAAGGAACAATCCAAGGGAAGCTGTAAGAGAGGGGCTTTCACGATGGTAATCACTGACCAGCAGGGAGCGGGCTAGAGGTGGGATTCCGATAAAGTCATCTGGCTGAACTGTTGAGTTAGGGGTAAGGAGTCTATGGGCTGGAATGTTAGTCTACTGTGGAGTGGTGAGGATGGAGTCCTTTGAGTTAGGTAAAAAGGAGGGGAGTTAAACAGCCTCTGATCTTGCTTGAGACTGCAAAACATTCAGTTTCTCATGCTTGGCTGCAAAGTGACAACTTTCACTCTTTTTGTCTCCTGTATCATTGACTCTCTAATTTATTTCCTGGGGAAATAGCAAGAAGATACATTCTCCAAAAGAAGTTCATTCATTAATTTAAAAAACTTATTATGTATTGAATATGGGACAGAGGATTGGAATATTGTATATAATGGATTTAAAGAGGCGAGTCTCAATCAGTAATCGGCTAGATAGTAGAGAAAAAAATGTAACCGGCATTAAATGAGGACTCAGTGAATCTAGCCATGTAGCAAAATCAGTTAATCATAAACTGAGGTGTCTATGACATTTAATTAATAGAAAGTCTAGCTAAAGATAAGCTTCACAGAAGTTTACTCGGACACCAGACACCAAACAGAAACTCAGACACCACATAGAACCAGTTTTCCATCGAGGTGCAGGAGCTTGTGATAAACCTGATAATGTACATCCTAGTATCTGCCATCAGCAACCCCTGCAGAATTACCCAAATACCTTCCCTTCCCTCACGTTGCGCCTTATCTTCCCCCAGGATACCCCTTCCATAAGTGCTTTGCCAATATATACAATGGAACCCCTACAGTTGGGGAAATGAATGTGAGGAAGCGCAGCTCTGCCACTTCCTCCATTAGTACCTCTCAATTATAAACCTGTCTCTGCTTCAAACAATGAGCTTCAGCTAGCTGTTGGCTTTGCTGCACAGCAGGCATAGTGAACAGATCTGTTCCACAACAAAATGTGCTATGCAAAACCATTCCTACTTGTAGCACCTTCTCACAGGAAAGGATATAATTTCTTTTAATATTAGAGATCTTTTAACCAATGAAATATTTTGGCAGGTCACTTTTCGTCAAGTTTTAATATTCTTGCAAGTTTTGAGCAGGCTGCTAAAACAAGGATTCAATGGGAGTAATTGTAGTTAAATTAAGAGGTCCTTGATCAGATTAGAATTGGTTGAGAAGTGTATTAAGGTCACAGAAAGAAACCGAGCACATTTGGCAGTGAATGCCCTGTGCCGGTCTCAGCTTTTGCATAACCAATGTGGCTGAACCAACTCTTGTGATCTTTATTTTGATCGCAAGATGCCTTCAGCAACAATCATCAGGAAAGTGTGAAAAAGGAAAGATTACTAGGAAAGGTGACTTACAAAACCTGGAAATCTCAGTTACCCGGCACACATGGGGACACACAGTGAGGTTGCGGGTATAGAGAAAGAGGGAGAAGAGTGGGGCTGGGTTTTATTTTTTTTATTGGGGTTAAAGGTGGAAGAGCTAGAGTTGCTAGTACTATTTATTGGTATATTTAGAACTTAAGAAAGGTATTTAAATTTAAAGTAGAAGAAAAAAAAAGAAGCCAAAATGTTACTTAATTAAAATACAAAGAAGTCCTGGAGGGGGTAGGAGTCAGGTGGGTGGCCTAGCTCTTCAGTCCTAAAGTAAAAAGTAGTATGTTTACTGGAGACAGTCATCTTTAATGTGGATGCTGCAACAATCAAAGCTTAGGTTGCACACTTGAAATACAAAAGAATAGTCAACTATCAGTGTCCCGGCAGAGCCTTCAGGGGGCCAGAAGACTGACAGCTGCATAGTCTAGCAGAGAAAAGCACTTTATTGTACTGGAAATGGCCCAGGGGCATGGCTGCCCAAAGCTGAGTAACAGGGGGTTTAGGGAAGCTCCTTTTATACGCTGAGGTAGAAGTTCATCTCCTTGGCTACATGTGGTTTCTACTGGCAACTCTTATCAGTTATGCACAGCTGCAGAGTAGGGAGGATGCTTGCACGTTCTTGGACATAGCTACAGCCTCCGTCGTACCATGGGGAATTCCTGGCAGACTAACTTTGCATTGGGGTCAGGGTAAAGGTCTACTACCACATCAGGACTTATACTGTGGGCAGAAAATTCGAATATACAAAAGAACTGTTTATAGAAGTCTCGGTAGAATTAAACGAGGCATTCACGGGCCACTGGCGGCAGGAAACCGTACCACGCTTAGTCTGAAGGACAAGAGATTGAAGGGAAGCTGGTGAGAGCTGCACCCATAAAGTCAACTGCGAGATATCAAGTATTCCAGGATGTAGTTGACAATTTTAGTGATGAAGAAATATCCAGTGGTCTCCTTCCTCTCTCTGATTTCTCACCCAGTTACTTTTACTCTCCAAATCTTAAGAAAAATCAGAGGCAATAAGGTCTAAATATTGTAGTTCTTGAGAGTCAGCCCATGGTACAGAGCAGAATACAATGGAGCAAATGGAGAAAAATGAAGCAACACGATAAATAAATGGGGGGGTTTACAAATGAGGGCCGAGTTTATTATCTCTCTCAAAAATAGAAGAACTATACATTTATAGTTGTGAGAGAATTACATACAAAAGTAAGTTACTTAAGACACTGAACACGGATGGAATCTATCCTCAGGGTAATAGGATTGGTTTACAATAGAAAAGGATAAGTTTATCCAAGATATGCCATATTCGAAGAGCCCAGATAAATGGTGAGGGGCTCTGGAGTTCGGTGGCAAAGTTCGAATTCAATTCAATTCAATTCAATTCAAAAAAGAATTCTTGAGCGTAAAGGTGCGGTTGTATAAGTTTATTAGAGAAAATGAAGGCTAAAGAGAGCAAAAGCAGAAGCTAGAGTCTCCTGGGCGGGGAGGATTGCCCTGATTGCTCTGAGATTACTAAATCTATACTCTTCCTTTAGTCTGAGGAATGGCTATTGATATTAAGGGAGTGCTTTTAAACATCAAAGACCAGGCCTTCACTGCAGGTAGTTCCAGGTGAGATTCAATTCTGAGAGCATCTCGGTTTAGTTATAAAAGCCTCTACCACCAAAAGAAATTCCACACACCTTTGTTGTTCCATCCCGGGACATCTCTATCCTCTGTGTTCTTCTGGTCCCATGTCGATTTTGGAAGTTAAATTCTGGGTCTATCGGTAGGTCTGATCCCTGCTGAACTGTCAGGTGTGTTATGGCTCTCTGGGATAAACCAAGCGGGCACTCTTTTGGAAGTATTTTGGGCAGATTTATTATGCGCTCGGTCTCAGCCGGAATTCTTCCTCAAAGACCTGAGCAAAGGCTTCAGGTTAGAGCACACTTGTGTAGGCTAGAGCAAATGCACTAAGAGAGGGATGTAAATTAGGGGAGGGAGTTTTAAGCTCGAAAATTTCTTTGTCTGCTGGCAACATTCCAGCAAGCTCAGGTCACAGGATGTTTTTATGACTTTGCTTCATGGCTGCTGGAAGTGGTGAGTAGGCCTTTTGGCCCCACACTGGAAACAGTGAGCAGGCCTGTTTCCCCCACACTGTCAGCTATGGCACCTCAGTTCTCTGCACAGAGACTCTGCTCAGTCACCTGTGGGTGACTGGAATTGACTTGTATCAGCTCTTGAGAGATATTAAATAATCAAAAATTTTGTAAGATAGTTTCTAACCTGAATGACTTCAAAGCATCCATGGTAAGAATATTTACAACATAGACATTGGAAAACACTATAAATCATGGTCTTTCACAACCCTAGAGCCAGTTCTTTAATATTGATCAGCATACTACTGCCTCTTACGCGTCAGCAGACTACTTATTAACTTGTGGTATTAAGATTTCATTAGTGTGAAGAAAGGGAAATTCCAAAACAAAACACTTTTGTGCTATCATCCCAGTGAACAAAACTAAGGCACATGGTCAAGTCCAAAGTAAGTGTAGAATATTGCTCAACATTAAAAATGAACTGACTCTATTCATATAACTTGGATGAATATCAAAGATACTATGTTGTCTTGTTAAAAAGTCAGTATAAAGAGGAAAGATATGATCACTTATGTGACATTCTCGAAAATAAAGTTTTACAGCATTCATTAAAAATCAAAAGCAAAAAGGGGCATATAAGGAACATACCTCAACATAATATAGGCCATATATAAAAAGTCCACAGTTAACATCATATTCAATGGCAAAAACTGAAAGTTTTCAGATATGGAAAAAGATGTAAATGTCCACTCTCATCACTACTGTTACATATAGTTGAAAGTCCCAACTAGAGCAATTAGGCAAGAAAAGTTCACTAAAGGAATCCAAATTTGAAAATAAGAGATAAAACTACCACTATGTGCAGTTGGTATGCTTAGAAAACATTAAAGACTCCACTAAAGAACTGAAATCAGCTCAGGTCCAAATACAATCAATGTAATTGCTTACTTTGTTTAACTGAGCAGGTTATAACCAATGCAATCATTAACTTTGGTTACCTAAGCTGTTTTTAAAATAATACTATCATTAATTCGGTTTAACCACAGACTTTAAATTTTCGTATTTTTGGCCTGGAATGTAGCCAAACTGTTTTGACCCAAGTTTATAATTTGAAACCATACATTTATGCATTCTGTTGAAAATGTGTAGCATTCCCATAGATTTTAGAACCGCCATACACTTCCTAAATTAGAAAAACAGTACTTGATAAAAACATTGTTTTTAATGTAACGTGAAGCTTTCTTGCAGACAGGGAAATTATGGGCATCCTGACCAGAGTATGCATTAGAATGCTTCCCTCCCAGTGACCTTTATATCTCTTGAAAACCACTGCTTATATGCCCATGTTTGAAGGAAATAATGACTTGGAGCATATTCAGACGCAAGGAGTCCCTCAACTATAAAGATCTGGTCCTCATGCCTTCTTGACGATACATGGACAGACAAATCAAACTGGCAAATAGGAATTTCTTTGTATTCCTTTCATTCCTAGCCATTTAAATACTAACCCTAACTCCCACTGGAGAGCCAGATCTAAGAATTTTGATTCTCCTGACTCCTTGACTACTGACAAGCAATCAAGCCTTATTCCCCACTTTGAAAACCAGAGTCATAATATTGGCTATTACATGCTGTGGGCACAAACTCATTGCTCAGTACCAAAAAATATTAGAAATAATAAGTGAATATAGTAAGGAAGCAAGATAAAAAATATATCAAAATAATGTATTTCTATGCACTAAAAAAGAGCTATAAGAAAGAAATTTAGAAAGCAATTCCATTCATAATTATGATGCAGAGATACAAACGTATGAATGGTGGACTAACTGGCAAAACCTGAAAGAGACTCCAAGAGGGTATCTGAGTTTAGCAGCCCCGCATCTAGGACACACCACTGGATGCTCTGGCAGTTTTTCTCTAGGTTACTTGGACATGCCCCCAAAAGCCCAGAACTCTCCATCTTGCCTGAGAGGCAGGCAGCATAGGTCGCCCCCCCGCACACGTGTGCATTCTCTTAATGTAATCTTAACTAGTTATTTCTGCTTTTAGTAAATTCATTATATGTGTCTGACCCACTCTCTCTCCACGAATTCTTTTGGGATGAACTCAGCATCTCATTTCGTGTCTCAGCTCACTCCCCACCTCATAAATGGCGTTAAAATGTATAAAATACCTGCAAATAAACATAGCAGAAGAGGTGAAAGACCTGAACACTGAAAACTATAAGACATTGCAAAATAAATTAAAATAAAGAGATGGAAAGATATTTCATACTCGTGGCTTGGAAAACTTAACATAGTTCAAATGGCCAACTTATCCAAAGCATTCTATAGATTAGTACCATCTCTCAAAATTCCAAGAACATTTTTCAAGAAAACAGAACAAACAATACTAAACTTTGTATGAAACCACAAAAGACCTTCAATAGCCAAACTATCCTTAGAAAAAAAGAAGAAAAAATGAATGAATTAGGCGCCTCTACTCCAACTTATATTGCAGATCAATTGTCATAAAATAACAGTAGAGTATTGGAATAAAATCAGATACACAGATGAATGGAATAAAACTGAGAACTCAGAAATCAAAACACACATTTATGGACAGTTAATCTATGACAAAGGAACCAAGAGCATGCAATGGAGGAAGTAAGTTCTCTTCAACAAATGGTAATGGGAAAAGTCACTTAAAAAAAACCAAGCAAACTAGATCATCATTCTTTAATGCTACACACAAAAATTAGTTCAAAACGCATTAAAGACTTGACTGTAAAACCTGAAACCACAAAACACAAAGAATAAAACTTAGTCAATATGTTCCACGATATCGTCAGAGACACCTTTGGGAAACATGGACCACTGGCAAAGGAGACAAATGTAACATTAAAAAATGGGATCAAATCAAAATTAAAAGCTTTTGTAGACTGAATAGAAAGCACAGAAAATGAAAGGTATAATCAATTGATTGTGATAAGATATCTGCACATCATTCTTTGGACAAGGGGTTAAACTTAAGAATAAATAGCTATACACCCTAATCACCAAAAAAGTAAAAAATATAATAAAAGTAGTTCAGAAGATCTGAATAAACAATTCTCCAGAGAAGATATTCAGACGGCCTACGGGCCTGTGAAAAAATGCTCTATATTACTGGTCATCAGGGACATGAAAATCAAAACCACAAATGAAGTATCACCTCACACCTTTTAAAATTACCTATATCAAAAAAAGATTAAAAACAAGTGTTGGAGAGAGTGTGGAGAAAAAAGAACTCTCTCACACTGTTGATGGGAATGTAAATTAGTGCAACCTCTATGGAAAGTATTGGGAATGCCTCAGAAATATAAATACGAATCCACCATTTGATCCAGCAATTCCACTTCCAGGTATATATTTGGAAAAAAATCACTTATGAGGGGAGATATTTACACTTCTATGTTTATAGTAGCAAAATTCACAAAAGCCAACTCATGGAATTAACCTAAATGCAACATATCACCATTTTAAAGTTGTTTGACTTAATCTGATTTTTGTGCCCCTACAGATCACTCTGAAGGAATTGATTGAAAAACATCAGTAGGGTTGAAGACCATTAGAATGCTTTTGAAATATTCAAGAGTAATAATACTGAAGGTTTAGATAGGAGAATTAATGGAAATATTTGGATAAGTTGGGAATATTTAAGTGGAAGTTAAGGCAGGATTGAATATGGAAGGAAAGGGAAGTAGCTAAGTGTCCGACTGAAACTTCTGGATCACAAGAAACACCATTTTCTTTGATGGTGCAACAGGTAAAGCAGAACTGCAGTGCATGTCAAATATGAAAAAGAGACAAGATCAAGAAATAGCTTAGTCTCTCAGTGTAGAACTCAGAGAAGCCTGGATTCTTCCACTAGGTTCGCCAAATTTCCTGGGCACTCATGCTATATCTTAACATTAACCATTTTCTCTGTGTTACCTTCCTTTTTTTGTAGACCTCCACACTTTTACAACTCAAACATATATTTCCACAGAACTCAAAAACAAGCTATGTGTCTGTCCATGTCTAAGCAGTTCTACTAGATGTCCCAACAAATTGTTCCTTCTGATTCTGATGTGTGGTCAAATATTGAGTATCAGCAATTAAAATATTGAATGTTTTATAGCATGATGTGTGGTGTAGAGTTAGAATAACTTTATCATAAGTAGTTCTATAAAAGGAATAAGTAAATTGTTAGAGAAAAATAAAATTATAATTCTTTTAGGCACACTGCCAGATTTACATTTCTTCTAATATAATTTCCATTAGGCTCTAAGAATATATATTAGTCCATGACAATTTTAAATAATGAAAAAGAAGACACATGGACGTAGAGAGATTATTACATGAAAGCATATATAGCTATTGCAAGCTTCTGGGTCACTCCATTTCTCCCATGTGGCATATGCCTTGCTTGTAATTATAGAGAAACAATGTAAAAATTCTTACTACATTTTTTGGGGGAAAAGCAACCAAGATTGTGTTAATAATCCCACAGCAATATGATTTCACTTCACAAAGGGTGCTCTTTAATTGGCTATTTCAATCCATGGATTGGCTAGCTGAGATTTTGGAGCATGTGATATGGTATTTAATATTTGCTTTATGGAATCCTGTGACTCACTCTAAGAAAAGATGGATGTATATTAGGGGTCTCTCATCTTAAACCTGTTATTGCTTCTTTGGAATATCTCTCAAAACTGGTATGTAGAATTTAATCATATCCAGCAAAAATTATAGATATTGTCATTAAGAGACTTAAGAGATTCTGGGCTAAAGTTAATACTAGCATTAGGATGACTTGGATTCTTAAGCATGAAACTTGGAGTTTGTACATGAGATTCTAAAGTCTGAAACAAACTATTAAATGATATTTGATTATTGTCACTAACACAAGTGATGGATTAAAGCATTCAGATAAAAGTGAACATTCCAATAGAGTTCTGAAAGAACAAAGATGACCATAAGAAGAATGGACCAAAAAAGCATTTCAACATAAAGGCAGAACTCCTCAGATATAAACTCTCAGTCATCTGGTTCTTAATTTAGCAATATAGAGTTATTGGTACATGTCTTGATTAAATATGTAATTTTTGAATATGTAAAACCCCTGTTGACTAGCAGTGTGCCCTAGGGACACCAACTGCTAAGATTCAGCTTCTTCTCTCATAAAGTTAGGATAATAGTACCGCCTTGTAACACCTGAGTTCCATATTATTTATGTAATTATTAATCACATATTAATGCAGGGCAACTTAATAAAACTCTTCATATACAAAAGCTTTTATCCAGTTTTAATATCTACAAAGAGATAAGAAGCCAATTTCTTCATATAAATACGGTTTCACTCATTACCAAGCTATCTTCCATGTCTTCGACTATTTTTAAGTCTCACATCACCATCACCATCACAAAATATTTAATGTGTTTGTGAATTTGAACTGAGCGACCTACAATCTGACCCAACAGAAAAACTTGTAGAATTTGACCTCTTGTCTTGCAATCTTTACTTGTATTTTTCATCTTGACTGGAATGCTTTTAGTTGAATGTCTTGAATCAGAAAAATAAATTTCTGGATCCAGAAAGTACCACAGTTGAATTTCACATTTCTTTCTAAATGGAAGATTGTCTTCCCGTTCAGTTAACATTTACCTTAGGTAGATACCTACAATTGCATCTTTTCTAAAGTCAGTGACTAAGTAAAGACTATCATTAGGATCTCCTGATGTCCAAGACAAGGCATTATTCCAAATTTGAAGTGTTTCATAATGAAACATCAAATAATGCCCTAACTTTCACAAAACCACTGGAAATGACTCTAGTTCTGTTTATCCCAATTTCTGTCTTTTACAGATTAGAACTAAAATTAGAAGTAACTACAGGTGACTAAAGAGAGAACAGTAAGAAACCATACCTGACTTATTTTCAGTATCTACATTCTCTTCTGACAGATTTCCATTTTCTTGTTTTAATATATCATAAGCTTACTACAGAACAATTAGTGCCTTCAAATATCAATTATTTTATAATTATTGTTGTCTTTTAAAGTCTCAGAGATTTTTAATCTGCTCTGAAGTATGTATTTTTCCATTCAGGTTGGCTTTACCCAAATGAAGGTAAAACTTTATTATGTGATTTTTAATTATAATAGTAGTCTAACTCAGTATCTACTTATCACTCTATATTTTGCATATCTCTTTCAAATGTATGATATAACAAATAAACAATCAGAAGTTCATAGTAGCAGTGAGTTGAAAATCCTGTTTTGACAGTAGTTGTATCTCCAACCTACAGAAGGCTTGTTAAATAGTCATGGTAGGACCTCAATAAGCTGGAATGAATTTGTTTTTACTTTTCACAAAGGAGTAAGTAGAAAAATAAGGAATGAAATTCAGACATTCTAATCTTGAATTGTGTGCTGTTTATATTATGACATCCTGTGGAAATTTCCACTGTTGCTTTCTATGATGATGTACTGATCTGATCATATATCGGTGAATAAGGACTACGATTACCTTTTAGTAAGGAAAAATCATTTTTGAGTGAATTTGAGAAGTTCTATCTATACCTATGGAACTAAGACAAGACAGTTCATTAAAGCTATCTGTATACAGTGAGGAATTTTTCAAATCAGAGAACTGGTTTAATATATGCATCAGTTTGCAAACCCTTGTTGGGTCCTGCATATACACAGGAAGTGTACAGTAAGATGTTTTAAAAGGCATAACGTTCTATGAGGTAATAATAGGAAAGCAGCTAAAGCTTAATAGTCTCAATATTTGAAAGTCATATCATGAGTAAAACATATCTCAACTAACTGCCATGGAATTTGATTGTAGACATAGGTAAGAGATTTGATGATGAATGTCATGTCAAAGGATTTTTCCTGGAAATCTCAGATCAGTTCCAGTCTATTTCAAATGAAAAAATCGGCATCATGTATTTATATAAATTTTATACAACTGCTTTTGAAGTCTATATGTATATATATATATTTATATATATATATGTGAATATGTATGGAAATATACAATTTGGAAGACAGTTTTTATATCCATATTTCATGTTAGAAAATAATAAGACTAAGTTTTTAATCTATGGCCCTATTTTAAGACTGAATTTGTAATTTCCTAAAATCATAAATATAGTTAAGTCTATGAGGTAGAATATGGTTCGGAAGAGTCAATTACGTATGTGTTAATTTCATAATAATATCAAAACTAAATTTCTGCTTCTTTGCTTTCTACTAAATCTGCCCAAATTGTACTATTTTCCAAGAGAATGTTTTATTTGATACTTAAGCTATTGTACATACTAACTATTCCTTTGCGTCAAGGCCTCTCCTAACTTCCCTCAGTCTTTGCGAAGTGTCACCTGCCGAGTGAGGCTTTTTACAACTAACAGGTAAATACATATACTTTGCTCTGCTTTATTTTCTCTGTATTATTTATCACTGACATCATTTATATCTCATTTACTTATTTTAATCACCTTTGTCAGCTCCATTAGCCCTTCAGGATACAAAGTGTGTGAAAATGGGGCTTCACAGTTTCTCATTATTTTGTCTCCAGCCTATAAGACTTAATGATACAGAACAGGCAAATTGTATTTTTTGTTGAACAAATTAAGAACATCAATCTTGCTATTTAGTATCATGATTATTAGTATATTTTTATTACAAATAAAATGCTTTGGAAAACATTTTCATTGAAAAGATCATTAGAGAAAAAGGAAGTTATATAATCATCAGCAAAAGTAAGTAGTACGACTATAAATTCAATTAATAGATAATCATGCTAATTAAAACTGCATTCAGTGCTATGTTTGAAGAGCAAGAAGTTGGTCAGAACAAATTGTATTTAATTTAACTACTGGTAAAAGGGAAATCATATTGCAAAAAGTATATAGTGCAGCTGTGTTACTAAAATAACCATTTTTGATTAAAAAGAATGTATATTGAGGTTCTTAGGAGAATTAAATAATAAAACGATTATTGTAAAACTTACTTGTTTTAATGTGGAAAAATAAAGGCTATCTGGTGATCATACTAGTTAAATTCAAACAGCAGGTTATTAGCCAAGAAAAAGCTAATCAGTGGATGTAGATGTTATAATGCAATGTTCTTTCAATAAAATAAATTTACATTGTTATAAATTATCTGTTTTTATTGCTGCAGATATCTCAAATGCAGGGCTACACCTTTGTCTGATGTCATTTCAATGAGCTGGTTTCCATCTCTTTATACTCTACCTTTTCAGATACCATGGTCAATGTTAATTTTCTGCTATTCATAGTCTGAATGTGTAAGTATAGTATATGTGACTTTAAAGAACTATGAGATCTTGTTCATTTTTGCAAAATGTTAAAATACAATAGTAATTACCCGTCTACCATGCCAATTCCTAACTATAAAAGTAAAGAACACTTCATATAAATATGTAAATATTCACAGGGAAACACCAATTCATAGGGAAACACACTAATAGTAATGGGAACAATTACTGTCTTAAAGACTCGCTGTATGATTTGTATGTTTTTGAAAAGGAAGCATTTGCTTGATTTGCAAAGCGGTGAAGGGCATATTCTTTTCCATTTTAACTACATTTCTTCTCTCTAGATAATTTCAGCAGACTGAATTCAATTAATGGCTGGAACAATAAATCGGTGGTTACTGAATTCATTTTGCTCGGCCTGTCTAGTTCTTGAGAATGCCGACTCTTCCTTTTCTTTATCTTTTCTGTGTTTTATGGAGCTGCAGTGATGGGAAACGTTCTCATAATCCTCACAGTAATACCAGACTCTCGTTTGCATTCCCCAATGTACTTTCTTCTTAGCAATCTTTCCTTCATCGGTGTGTGCCAGGCTACCTTTGCCACAGCCAAGATGATAGCAGACTTCCTCAATGAACACAAGACCATCACCTTCCAGGGATGCATGTCACAAATCTTTTTCTTGCATCTTTTTGAGGGGAGTGAGATGGTGCTTCTTGTTGCCATGGCCTATGATAGATATATTGCTATATGCAAACCTCTACACGACACGACCATCATGAGGTGGAGGGTATGCACCGTTCTGGTGGGGATCTCCTGGGCCACTGGCATTCTGCACTCAGCAAGTCACCTGGCATTCACGGTTGATCTTCCTTTCTGTGGACCCAACAAAGTAGACAATTTCTTTTGTGATCTCCCTCTTGTGATAAAGCTTGCCTGCTTAGACGCACATGTTCTAGGGATCCTGGTTCTCACCAATAGTGGACTGCTCTCACTTACCTGTTTCATTCTTTTGCTCATCTCATATGCTGTCATTCTTGCTACCATCCACCACCAAGCTTCTGGTGGGACATCCAAGGTACTTTCCACTCTGTCTGCCCACATCGCTGTTGTGGTTCTTTTCTTTGGTTCCTTGATCTTCGTCTATAATTGGCCTTTTGAAAGCTTCCCGATTGACAAATTCATCTGTGTATTTTTTACTGTCTTCACTCCTTTCCTTAATCCCATGATTTACACTCTGAGGAACAAGAATGTAAAGGAAGCTATGAGGTAGTTACAAAATCGACATGTGGGTTCCAAGAGGTTCATTTTGACACTTGTGTAGAAGTAACACAAATCTTTATTTATTTCCCTTTGCAATGCACCTGTTTGAGTGCTGTTATTATGCTTGCATGATAGTCATTCACTATTAGGAGGTCTTAATCTGGTGCTCTGAAATTAGTTAAGTGCAGATCAGAATCTCTTATTTTGTCACACCAATTCCCATATTCTGCAGCTCACTTCATCTTCCAGGAAGCAGCAACTATAAACGTCAAAATTCCTGTCTTTTTTTCCTCCCTGCCACAACCTGCATGTCTAGTCAAAAGGGTCCCTGAGTGGAGGCTTACAGGAGCCATAAAGAAAGACAGACAGCATACATCTAGAAAAGTGGGGGCCAGGTGGGACACTGCTCTCTGAGAAGCAGTGACCCAGATCCTGACTCCTTAATTTATTTTATGGGGCTGGGTTCCAATAAGGTAATGAAATTAAAACAAAGAGAGACTTGTAGGCATAAGCTGTTCCCCTTCTATCAGGATCATTTTATGGTATAGCAACATTTGAAGGTGGGAGCTCAGTTGCACCTTTCTGTTATCTGCTTCTTGCTCTGCTGACTTGTGAGAACATCTGTCTCAGGATATCTTGCAGAAGCAGGCAGAAAACAGCTGGCTCCTCTTACATTGTTTATGAAAACCAAAACTCATCTCCATAGTAAAGAAGACACACCTGATTTGACTGGGGTAGCAATGGTAATAATTTAGCATTCTTAGAGTTAAAATGGAATCTGCTTTGACATGAAGTGCTTTGTGTAAACTCTTCTACTTTCATCAATTGGAGTTCATAATTATTTTAGTTAATAATTTAGATCTTATAAATTATAATAATCTACATTCACAAGACAATTTTTATAAACTCAGTTTTATCATATTAAAAGCTATGCTAACTTTTAAATACCTAAAATATGTTATCAATTTTAGAATCGAGCTTTGTTGGTCTAGCTTTTAAACAAGTAACTACTAACAAAGGCTGCACTGACATACGTACTTTCTTTATAAAACTGTCAGTACACCTACCAGCAGTTGGGAGTGACTACAGGATAGCTGAATGGTCAGTGATTCTGTTTAATTTTATGGAGTGAAATTTCTAGTCACAGAAAACATACATATTAGCAATTTGAAAACATGTCCTGTATTTCTTTTTCTTGAACTTTAAGCAAAATTTCAGAAGCATTCCACCAAGTCATGGAAAAAATAGAAGGGAGGTGAGTGTGATGGAGCAGTCCCTCATTAACCACAGAGCTATCACTGTCATCTCAACCTCACTGTGCTCCTGAGTAGCTCATTCTGTTTGTGCTAGCTTTCCATCTAACTTGTATTTTTTGAGCTAGGGGTGTGATTGTTTTCATTTTTAAGATTCTAAGAGCTAAGTTATGATTCTAAGATCTAAAGATTCTGCATTCCTAAGATAATTATTGCTCCATTTCTTACTGTATTAGTATGTCAGTGTACCAAATTTTAGCACGCAAGCACATGCAATAAATGCCTTAAAGAGGATGTAACACAAAGCATTGATTTCCAGATAAGTTTTCATGTTGCTAAATACAAATGAGCTATTTGAAGTGATAACATAGGAAGCCAAAGAACAACTGTATTTATGTAAGTCTCACAGTTTTATATGGTTCATTAAATTCTGTAACAATCTGATCTTGTTTTCACATTTAAATGTCCATGTGTGAAATTCTTTGGATATTACTTTAATAAACCAGCATTGATTAAAACCAGGCTATAGGACTAATATTAAAATGAGCAATGACAGGCATCACAAAAAAGACAAAAGTTTTCAAATCACTCAAGGTAGGTTAAAAAAAAGTTCGTTTTAGGTAATAATGATAAGTAAAGTACATGGTAGATATTGCAGAACATATACATTGAGTTAATGATTACAGTGTGATCAGTTTTGTTCAATTCAAAGAAACTGAATGCATTTAGCAATTTTTCCAATTAATTTATATGCGATATTGTGACCACATAAAGGCGTTAAAAGGTAGATCTCTGACTTAAACATTGTCTGACCGAATACTAAGGAAACAGATGTCACAGAGGTCTTGAATGAAAAAAGAGTTCACAATGTATAGCGTTGCAGAATCGTATGGCTAATAAAGTACATTTAGCTGACCAGCCGCAAGAAAACCCCACAATTTACCATTAATGAAATGCCCTAGTTCAAGTTTTGGTCCACAGACTTCCAGATCCAGAAATCTTAGCTTACAAAAAAACTTGAAGAGATTAAAAAAATAATTTTCAAACAAATTAAATACCTATTTTTTGATTGGAATACAAACCAAATGATTGATATGTGGTTTCAGTGAATTTATGTCAAAATGCAAAGTTTTGGTTACGTGATGGACATTTTCAAGATCATCAGACTCCGATAGTCTGACAGGAAAATGCCCACCTGAGCAGTGTTAGGATGAGTTGTCTCAGTGATAACCTCTGATATCTCCATATATTCTGGGCTTTATACAATCTGTTTCTAAGTGTGTTAGTACCACTAATCAGATTAAAATCAAGACTTACTGGCTCAGAAATCATTCCAATTGAGAGTTGGCATGTGTTTTCCTATCCATTGCATGTGCTTGTAGAACTCAATTTTGAAATGACAATCTATTCTCATTTTTCTAAAGAATATTTTTTGGGTAAAATATAAGCAACAGATTTAAAGATATACAGATGGTAAACAGATATGGATAATAATATTCAGCATAATAGCTAATAAAATGTAAATTAAAAAAATAGAATGTATTAGATCCCCTACTATATTAATAAAGAGTAAAATAAATGGACAATACTAAATATGACTGAAAATTTGGAAATGTGGCAGTTCTAGTTGGTCAAACATTAGTGAAAAATATTTTTATAAATCAATTTTGTGCCAAAAATATGCATTTATGAAGCACACAATTAAACGTATATATCTATGCATATATATGTATATGCCTATACATATATATATATATATAATGATGATGACATCATAGACTCTAGAATACACAGTCCACCTGAAGTAGTTATAGCAAGTCATAAAAAAGAAAATTCATGATGTTTTCCATTAAGAGTGCCATCTGAAAATAAGTATTATTCACTTCAGTGAAAACATGGGCCTAAATGATAGATGAAAGGATAAAGGCTATAGATACACATGTACACAAAGAGATAATATTCAAGTGTGAGAAAGTAGGAAATCCTGCCATTTTCAACATCACAAATTAACCTGGGGAATGTTATGTTAAAGGAAACAAGTCAGACACAGAAAGACAAACATTACCTGATACCACTTACATGATGAAATTAAAATATTCAAAATCTAAGTAGTAGGAATAAAACGGTGGTTTCTGGGTTTGAGGAAGAAGAAAACAGGGAGGTATTAGTCTACTCAAAATGTTATAAAGTTTTTTATGAGATGCATAAGATTCTGGAATTCTAAAGTATATCATGGTGACTAAGTTATTATGCACTTGAAATTTACATTGAGAATGGATCGCAAATGGGCTCACCACACACATACAAATAGTAACATTGTGAGACAACGGGTGTTAACTAATTTGTTGTGGTAATCATTTACAGTGACATGCATTCATGTGTTAATTGCATATCATATGTCGACAGACATACATTAAATATAAATCAAATCATCACACCGTACACCTCAAATTAAAAAATGCAAATTATACCTCAATAAAGCTAGAAAAACAGTGAAAGTGAAGAATAGTTTTCAGTTGCCTGACATGAATAAATCATTGCAATCCATTGCATAGCATAGTACCTATATTTAATAATACTACAGTACGTACTTACATGACAAAAAAGTAACATTAATGAAGACAGAAAAAAACTTTTGGAGGTAATGTATATGTTTATGGAATAGATTGTGGTGGTGTTTTCAGGGGCATATGACTATCTTCAAACTCATTAACTTGCATAAATTAAATAGGAACAGGTTCACATATGCTAATCATCCCACAATAAAAATGATTTTAGAAAAAAAAATCCAAGTCCCCCTTCAACAAAAATTTAAAGCATGCCGTAGATTGACTAAGAAAATATATTACAATTATTGTCTCTAAAATGACATAACATTTAATGAATACTTTGGATAAAAACATTAAATAATAAAAGAAACGGACTTATATGGTGAAATGCAAAAATACAGTTTAATAAAGTGAAAAACAGAGTTTACAGAACAACTTAGAAATTAAAACAAAACCAATAGTAGAAATGAAGTTAAAGTAAGCAAGCAAAAACTCCATCCAATAGAGACAGGAAAAAGGCAAAAAAAAAAAAAGCGAAAATAGCTCGGATACAAAGAAATAAAGATGGTGAACATAGAGTCATATTAATAATTTCCTTACACCTTACATATATGACTAATGGTCTAAGGACACCACTAAAAGACAGATATTGCTAGAATGAATCACAAGCAGGACTCAACTATTTACTGTCTACAAGGAATCCATTTTAAATATAAAGAAATAGGTTGCACAGAAATAAACATTTGGAGGAAAGATATACCATGCAAAATATAACTATAGGGGAACTGAAGAGGTCATATAACTACTTGATTCAGCAAATTTCAGAACAAGGAATATTACCGTGGATAGATACATGTCATAATGGTAACAGGGTTGATCCATAAAGAAAACATAAATTATATTAATCTGTTTGCACTTATTTTTCAAGCACTAAAATATATGCACCCAAATCAGTTCTCTAATCATTTGCTAGAACTACAGTATTGAAAGGAGGACACCTGGTAGAGTCCAGAGCCAAGTCAGAATTGTGGTCTGGCTTCAGAGAAGCTCGGTCTTTGTTTCTGGTGACCTGCAAAAAACCAACCCCACCCTGCATGGCCCTCCGAGCTTCAGCAAAGTTAGGCTTCTGTCCCAGTGACTCACAGAACATGCTAATCATCAAATGCATTGACACATGATCTCAAGTCCCACAGGCCACTGACATGTATGCTTCCAAGCCACTGCCAGGACAAGTGCCTGCTAGGCCTCCAGACCTGTGGACACCATGGTCCCTCAATACAGAATCAAATGCAGAGATACTAATTGGGCTACTGGAGAGGTACTAGTTAACTGCACCTGGGCTAGACAGCTGAGATGCGTACATACACTACCTGAAAGAGCATCAGTGGCTCACACAAGAGGACATCTTAGAGAGCAGAAATAACTGAACCCCACTAAAATCAAGGAGCTAGAACCTGCCACAAATCATAGAGGTAAGAAAAAATTTAAAGTAAAAGAAAAGAAATGACGCAGTACTAAATTCAAGGCAGAAAAACCTTGCCAAAATTGAAGTCACCAAACACCAACGCTCTCCCCTCAAAAATGGGAAGAGGTTAGGAGTTAACAGAGAAAGACTCCATTGATATGGATTGGGACATCTTAACAGATAGTTATAATAAATATTACAGTTATAAACAAGCTAAATGAGATGTAGGAGGCAAACACAGCTATCCAAAGGCAATTGGAAGATCTCAGAAAAGACATGACAGATCAAAGGGAATACATCACTAAGACAATTAAGGTCAAGAAGAAAGTCCTAGCAGAAATGCCAAAGACAAAAATACTGTCAAGAAATTGAAGACAAACATGAAATCTCCATATATATAGACTCAATCTTACAGAGTAATGGATATCAGAAATTGAAGACAAGATAACAGGGGTGACCCTCATGGAAGAGAAGAGGGAAACCAGACTGATTAAAAGTGAAGAAACCCTGTGAGAAATATCAGACACTCTGAGAACAAACATAAGGTACTTCAGAAAAAGGGGAAAGGAAAATGGGGCAGCAAACATATTCAAAGATAGGATCAAAGGCTGTCCCCAAATCTGTTACAAAATGTGACCACAGATACTCAGGAAGATAGAGAACTCC